>ML133455.1:2854703-2904349 GCA_003864495.1 Nemopilema nomurai
TTAATTCCTGTATTTCACTCTCTGTTGATCTCTCTTGATATATGTGACGTTTGTCCTAGGCTGCAATTTTTCTAAATATCTCTGCAGCCTTTTCTCAACCATCACCCATTTACAACAGCAGTAGCATCATTATAGAGTCATCTACAAACTTACAACATTGAACATTCTCCGATTTCCCTTCATTTCTACATTACCTCTTTAAATCCTCTTCAAGAATTAATTTTCATTGAAAAAGCTCTTTCAGTCGTTCTTAGCATCAAACTATAACATTGGCAAGTCAAGACTGATAAAAAGGCATTTCTTTGTTTAACTACCAATATAATTCTACAATCATCAACACTTACATCAACTCAATAGCTCTAGTTTAAAGATTTAGGCTTTGAAATGTCCAGTTCAACTGCAAGAAACAAGTCTCTTCCACCATCGTCTGTTCCTCTTTGTCTTAATCCTTTGCTCAAGGTGATTGATGACGTCATTAAGCTTTGCATTTTCATCGCTCATCACCCGCAAACCTTCTTGCGCTTTTGATTTCAACCTCTTTTCCTCCGCTTCCTGTTTCCTCAATTCTTCTACCTGGTCCATCAGTACCACATTTTTACTCTCAAGCGCATCAATCCTGCATCTTTGCATCTGGGTATCCCTTTGAAACGAGGCTATTTCTGACTTCAAGGAGAGACTATGTACCAAGTGTTCCTCTAGCTCCAAATCCATGGACTTTAGCAGCTCATTTTTGTCCTCTTCTAACTTGTCACTCTGTGAAAGAATATTTACATAATTATATTCAAAGATACAGCACCGTAGCAAAGACTAAATTGAGATAGAAGGCAATTCAAATTTGAAAACCAAGTTCACAGTAAGAATGTCTGTCGTTGTAGATCACTTCCGTTATCAGCAAATCACTCGCTACGGACTTTCAAGGGAAGCAAAGGTAAAATCAGCATCTAATGATAAGATTGACAGCTTTGCAATTTTTGCTGTGCTTTTCAATGATTGATTACCTTTCCTTTTGTGTCAAGAAAGGTTCGATTGCGCATAGAGAAATTTGTTAATAAACCTGAAGCTGAAGATTGAAAAAATGCAACATTGCGAAATGTATACTTCTCCTTTGAGAGTAGTGACAAGTTTATGTTCAGAAAGCTTTGATACAGGCGCCGATAAAAGTATACTATCAAATAACTTTTTATACACTTCATGGCTAAACTTACTTCTTCTTCCACTGCCACCAACGTAGACTCTAGATGCCCCGCCTTTGTCTTCCAGTAGTTCATCTTTGAGGTCATTTCAAGAAGACCAGAGGACGTTGTCGTGCAACTTTCGTTGGCTTCTTGAAGACGACCCTCTAGTTTCTTGCGCTCCTCTTCCATTGCCTGGATACCGTTGCTCAATAGTGCGTTCTCTACACTCAGATTTTGAGCTCTCACGTCATATTTAGCGATATCTTGCAGCATTGAGAGTTGATGCTGGTGGCTGCTTTTAAGCTAAAACATAAATATAGAAAGGACATGGAGAGCTTTTACTCTCAAAACAGACTTCCACAAAAGATGCAGGATTGATCAGTATCGCTTGACTACTTTTTGTCAAATATAATGCAAATCCATAATATAATATAATGCAAGAAAGTGTTCCGCTGTAACAAAGCAGACAAAAAAGGCAGTTGTACACTCGCTCTTTCTGCGTTCAAATACGCTGCTTTAAAATGATTGTTCGCTTCATTAATGAAAATGATGTTAAGAGGGTCTTTTAAGAAATGAATGGATAATGCTTGACAGTAATCACTTTCTAGTGAAGAATCCACACACCTTTTCATTCAGCTCCAGGCAGCAGGCATCAGACTCAACAGCTTTTGATTGCCACTCATTCACTTCCTTCTGTAAATCTTCTAATTTAGCAGACGACATTGCAGCAAGTTCTTTCAACACAATCAGTTTCTTGATGCGATCTTCACTTTTCACTTCAAGTTCAATCTCTGCTTTTTTATAATTGTCTACCACGTTCTTGCTTGTCAATAGCATTTCTTTAGTTGAACGGAGTTCCTGCTCCATGCAGAAATCTGTTCACTTTTGAGGCCTCGCTTTGCTTTGAAGCATTCAACTGTAAAGAATTCGACATCCTGTTATCTAATATTTCATGAATTTCAAGAGCAACAATATTATAGTTAAATCTCTTTACACAAATTGATGCAACATCTTCCTTTACCTTATTCTGCAGTTGTTGCGTTTCGACTTCCATCTGCTCTCGTTGTTCCTCCAAAATCTCTTGCAAGGACTCGATGATTGCTTTACTGCTCAGGTTTTCGGCCATCTTTTCTTCTCTTAACTTCTGACTCTCTGTTTTCAAGGCTTCAAACTCTTTGTTGAGTTCTTGCTGGTTTTGAAGAAGGTTCTCCGCATTTTGTGAGCTGTGCTTTTTCTTTCTCCCACTGCTTCTGAATATCCTGATGCAGATAAAATACGGCTTGAAGTTAAAATAAGCAATGTCTTTACAAATTTAAGTCAGTTTCTCTTGTAAATGAAATTAAATGCACGTACAAGGTAATATAGCTGTGTATATTGTTTGAAATAATATTGTCCTGCGTCTAGTGGAAAATTACCTTCATGACATCCATTGCGTTTCTCAAAGTCGTTGCAGGATTGTTCACTTCCGTGTCGATGGAAATGCCAAAGCATTCTTTGAAGAATACAGCAAGCATCTGGCTCTCCACCAATTTCTGTGCTGTGAGTATGGATTTCTCTCGCTCCGTCTCAAGTTGTTGCTTAAGCAGAAATATCTAAAGAATGAAATATTCTTCCTCAATAGTGTGCAGTTTGCAAAAACATCTTTTCAAACATCTATTGATATCTTTTCAAATATTCAATACAAAGTATGTGGAGTTTTGTTTTTGTTCTCAAAATCAGGTATTTTTGCACGTATGTACCATGTTTTACGAACCTTAAATGGATAGTTCTTCTCTAATTCTTTTTGATCTTCTCAACCAGTTTTTGATTGATTGCACGAAGATTCTCCTTATCCTTCTCAACTGCACTCATCTTCTCCGCAAGCCCCTGCACATCCAATCTGACTTTGGACAGCTCACTTTTCACCTCCACAAAGCTGCCTTTCTGTCTTCTTCGACCGTTGCTTGCCATTGTTGATTATTTCGAAATGCGAAATTTGAAGTTGATCAATATCAATTTGAAGTTAGCCCTGATGATTCACTCAGAACGGCACTTAAATCAAGTGTGAAGTTTGTCTGTGTTTTGCCGACTTTATAAGACTGTGTATGATTGTGACGTCATTTGATTGAATCCCTATCGCAATATCGTCACAATTGAATCTAAAACGAGGCTAGGGGAATGGCAAAGTTCAGCTGTTGATTACAAATGGGTGCAGAGTACTATAATTGAAATTTAACATTAAATAATGAAATTCGGTCTGATTTGGATTTAAGTAATTTTGGACATAATACATTCTTGTAAAAATAAAAATAAAACAATAAGAAAACTAACCTCAGGTTCCTAAAGGAGAGTCAGTTTATAATGCAAGAATATCTGAGGTGTGAGGAAGCCTCATCTCTACTAAAATTTGAACTAAAGTTTGCAGACCTAATAGCAAACTACAAAGGGAAGTATACTGATTCTTATTGCACAAGGTGTGTTTCCCATGAGGAAAACATTGAACGATTATTAGATTGTCCAAATTTCTATCAAAAACCAGAATAGAAAAGGCTTGTAATAGCGACAAATCAAGTCAAAGTTCTGGAAAAACCAACAAAATTTGCACTCAAAATAATGGTTTGTTGATACCCAATTGCGACGTAACTGCTTCGAAATGGAGATTTAGCTTTCTTATTATCACTCTCAGATGTTCTATGGTAACAGTTGGGGCCAGCTTGTAGATGTTTTCATCAAATTCATTTTCTATACAGCTGTAGGAAAATTTCATGTCTCAATGCTAAGAAAAGCATAGCAAAATCATAACAAGAAGGTTCCCTTGAATTTTTGGTAAATATCCGCTAAAAATAGTTTGCTGTCTGTATTTCAGACTCAATACATGCTTACATACGATATTTTTCACAAAACTTCTAGGTTTATCATTTCAAAAAACCATTTTAATCAAATGGTACAAGAAGCTGCATTTCTGTTCATAGCATTCCAAAAAGCCAGTAATCAGTCCTGTACCCTTTCTGCAACAACTTTGAGATCTTTTCTGAAAACTACTTGCGGCTAAAAGTTTATTGGTCCATTATGTGCAATTTGGCTAATTTTTGTCATTTTCTTGATAACCTTTTTATGTAAATTTTCATTCCATGAGGCAATACCTTTACCCGTTCGTGTTAAAACTAGATTTCGCATTGCATTATCTTAATGTCATGGCTTGAGTAAAAGAAATAGTTAACGCCGGAGTTTGTTTTAAAGTTAACTACTGAATCACAACTCCTTTACTTTGTTGCTAGCTTCGACCCTCGCCACAGGCATAAATCTAAGTGAACTCTACAACTAATGCTTTGGATATAAACTGTGCTTGAGACAATGATAAATAGAAATCCAGACAGAGAATTCCATAGTATTAAAAGATCCAAATCCCCCTTTCCCTTTCATAACCTACAGAAGTCATTCTCATGTTAAAAACATCACAATTTAAGTTTAACCCAATCCTTTCCACAACCACAGGCAATGACAATATACTCAACCTCAGTTTTGATGTCATCCATGAAGTTCATTATTCGTAATGGGATACCGTAAGGCCTAATGTTTCAAAAATTAGGCCCCTTTTCTGCAAAGATGGGGCCTTTTTCGCCAGATTTTATAGGGGCCCACCGGCCATGGCCCAAGGGGCGGTGAGCCACTCCGCCACTGGACTTTAATTCAAATGCAACTTGTTGCCGACATCTTATGCCGTTGTAGACGCCTTCATATAACAGCAACCCAGGCGATTTTTTTCATCTATCAATTTTGCGTGACACTAATTTAAATATGAAAAATTTCAGGTATGCAGATGTACTCAGCTTTCGTTGCATTTTGGTTGCTTTTTATTACTTCGAATAGTTCACCGCCCGACAAAGTTTTGAATTGAAGATGAAGTAAATAATAAGTCATGCAGCCGTTTGAAATTCATTTGATTTTTGGAATGTAGAAACTTCTGTAACTCAGCATATCCGCATTGAATTGCAATAAGGCGGTATATTCGATTTATGCTAGAAGAATATTTAGTACATTTGGATGTTAAGGTAGTTCAGAAGTCAGGAACACTTCAGCAATATTATTAATATAAAATAGAAGCCAGGCAATAAAGGACTAGAGTTCCAATTGTACCGTTTTTTGTTTCTTGGACCCCGGCCCTCTGAAATTCCTGCTTGCGCGCCTGCACAAATAGACATCCTGCCAACATTGAGTTGCTAAGCTCCAACATATCATGTCGTTTGTTCATTCGAATCGTATTTCCAAAGGTGAACGTCTTTCGCCAAAGGGTGACATAATCCCGGTTATGTATCGAATGTATTTTGTGTGACTTATTTCACATTTAGGACACCCCATCTCTGTAAAAGGGATCTAAGCAGTCGTCACGTTACAGACAATTGCTGCCAGAATGTTACACTCAAGTCTAAGGGCAGCAAGTTTTATGTTGATCAGCCAATGGTAAGCCGAATATTCTCTGAGAGGTTTCCGAAATAGCAGCATAAAATGATAAAAACCACATTTTTCTGAATCAACCATCATTTTCATAATAAATATTAGCATACAACATTGGTATTGTATTAAGGAGTCCTATCTCTTTGTCATTAAAGAACTTGTTCACAGTCTATAGACAACGACAACGTTCTGTCTTTTCTTCGATGAGTGTCTGGTGCTCAGCAGATGCCCATTCTTTCAGCTTCACCCAAGGAGCACTGGTACGGCAACACCTTTGGCAGCATAACCTGAGCCGAGCAGAATCTGTGGTACACCCCTTTTTGGACTTGCATGGGGAACTCCTTCCACTCAGCTTGAAAAACCAGCTCAAGGACAGCCACTTGGTTGTTTAGCGTGGCATCGAGTCGAGCGGAGTGCATTTTTCGATACAATGTCTCGTTCGCTCCTGCAGATGGTCTGGTTCACCAAAATACTGGCCATGATCCAGTCTGGAGTTTCCTTGGTAACGATTTCGATCATAGGCAACTTGAAGAGTTCCTTTTCACCGGCGATCGAGGCACGAGCTCCGCAGAGGACATTTGGGGAGAAGTAGCACATGTGAGCGTAGAGTCCATCTGTGAAGAAGAACAAAGCCAATTCTAATTCACATATACATGATCAAAGTTGACTGTGTTAGGTAATATTTCAAGGCAATTTCATCCCTACATGCCTGGTAACTAGATCTGAGATAAGAGTGTCTTAAAAGCAAACATAAAAGGAGATAGAGTAAAAAGCAAAGTAATGGCACAGAATCAACGTTGCATTTGCTAAACATGCTGAAAAGCTTTTTAAGGTACAATACAATTTGATAGGTTGTTTCTTTTTGTAATGCTATTCGTTTCTATAGAAACGACCAAAAGGAAATGCTATTTATTAACAGAGACTTTAATCAAAATATTTTATGAAGTCTTTTGCACAGAGACTTATTCAAAAGTTCATTGTGGTTGGAACCAATCTACAGGAAGGTAGTTAGATGCGTACCCATGACAGTCTCTTTCGCTGCCTGATATTCCTGGCTTTCAAACTGCAATTTCATGCTGTCCGCTGGCTCTGGTGAGTTAAATTGGGTCCATTAGTCATTATCAATCCAACGTTACTTTCCATAATTAATTGCACTATAGTCATTGCCTTAATTAATTCTCGATGGTGGGAATGAATATAAATTTGGAACATTCAGTGGCTGTCTAACTACATCATATGACTTCTCTTGATAATTTGTTAATTTTATAAGATGTTGGATTGGAAACAGACTCTTAGATATTTATCAGGACTTTATCAACTTCAATAATCATTAAAGTAGGTCTATTAGAAATGAAAAATGCTTCTCTTCCAAATCTGTCCATCTTCCTTTAACATAATCTAGAGTTTGCCATTCCATCTGATCATATTGTTCAAGGGCCATTCCTACATTCGTAATGCTCAAAATTTCGAATGAATAGTATCTGAAAGCAGTGCAAAGCTATCCCTTTTTGGTTATAGTGAACTCCCGATGCTACTTGCATTCTTAACATAAATTCAACTTTGTTTACCATTTTCGCCGATCGTCTGGTACATACTTTCGATTCTCTGAGAAATCGAAGCCAGTTCAGCCTCCATTTTCAACGTATGAACTAATTGAGAAGAATATAGGATTAGCAATAAAAGCAGAAAAATTCAACCCAAAGAGTTATACACCACTTAATAAGCCCTACGTTTGAGTTTGGGGAGTCTGTCACTATTTATCAAATAGCTACGCCTTTGAAAATACTCCCACAATGAATAGTTCCAATTTCACAATAAATAGGTAAATGGTAAAATGCTAGATTTCCAAATTTAAAGTAAACCTTCAGAGCTCAGGTTGAAGTGTTTGAATGTCAACATACCTGGAACAAGGCACATGGACATCCTTT
Organism: Nemopilema nomurai; assembly: GCA_003864495.1. NCBI lineage: Eukaryota > Metazoa > Cnidaria > Scyphozoa > Rhizostomeae > Rhizostomatidae > Nemopilema > Nemopilema nomurai. The sequence goes on from ML133455.1 coordinate 2,862,241, forward strand.
GATCTTTATCTTCCAGTTTCATCGAATCATCGGAGCACCCTTTAGTCTGATCTGCCAGTTTCTTAGCTTGTTCCATGACTGTATGAAATTATTTTACTTGTAGGTTTCAATAACATTCCAACGTTTTAAAATAAGTTTTTCATTTCAACTTTTCCCAACACTGACTGTAATTTAGCTAGGTAACTCTGAATATGTAGTCTGAATCATTCTACATTCAATAACTGGCCTGAAAGTAGATTCTTAACACCTGTTGAAATGAAACGACCCACACACATCAATTATAATTTGTGTTACAATATAGCTTGACAAGACCTCTTTTTTAAAGCAACAGTTAAACGATCAAGATAAGGGTCTACGTTTGCAGGTACAAGGTCTGAAGATGTTACTTGCTTCGGCGGAAACTTAATTCTGAAACATAGGTATACATCGAATTGCGAAAAACATCAAAATGACATACTATGCCTTTTTGTCCTTTGCCAATTTACTCGGGGAATGTAAGTGTCATTGTCACTTTCGCAATTCCAAGAAGAGCAGCCTAAGGATAAAATGAAATTCTTTTTAAAAGCGGTTTATTGTCATCAAGATCTTTATAATAATAATAGAGTGATGGTTAGTTCCGAAGGGCTTGGAAACAAAATGCTACACCAACTTCTTGCGATATATTGGTTCATTCCCAAATAAATACTTCTGTTTATTTAGAATAAAAAGTCAGAAACATTTCGAAGGCAAAAGAGTCCTAGGAAGACTTCTTGCTCGTTTGCTAAATGAATGAATGGGTTTTCCTTTCAAACTTTAAGATACTAATGCAGTTTGTTGTTAATGAAATACCTGGGCTTTGATCTGTTTCAAGGAAGAATGACCTTGATAGTCCAAGTCTGTCGATGATGTCGATATTAGTGTCTGTGTAAGAAAATATGTCAATTAAATTCCTAGCGTCTAAAGAAACATGATAGCATTCTGCTATCATCTTCGTGATACCCATGATAAATGCTATTATGAGACTGTTAATGCTCAGAAAGACAACAAATTTTTATTTTTGTAGCAGATGCCTGTCTGAAAGCTTCGACTCACCATCAAGGCCTACAGATTTCAATTCATCAGCAAAAGGCTTTTCCGCCATGTTTTGTTTGCAATGTTTAGCATTCGATTTTTCTTGGCATACAGTCTGATTTTGCTCTAAAATGTAACAGGTCCATGCATTTGATGTTAATACAGAGGAATTTACAGACGAATCTAGAAGCTAAATGTAGAAAGATCTTCATCATTTTCAGATTAGTGATTAATTTAGAAATTTTGTCAGGCAAACCAGGCGCATGTATAGCTTTCGATTAAACTGAAAGCTGATTGATAAAGGCAATTTAGGAATTGGCTTATTGCTGCAAAAGATGCGAGGACTGAAAAGAGTTAACAAACCTTGACTTGTTTCTTTGTAAAATGACTTTTTGGCACATCCAAGACTTTTTGATCTCGAGTTCTTCTTCCGCATGTTTTTGAAAAATTGCTTGATTTTCCAAATGCGAGAAACGGGCTCCTAAAAAGCAATCATTACATATCAAAGTACTACAACAAAGGAGTTACAAAAATGTGCTTCTTGTTGGATGGTTGTCTATGTTTTAAAAAAAGGCTCTCCATTATTATCTTAATAGCTAAAATTATCTTGTAAAAAGCAATTACCGTTTTATTTGGACGTCCGCTGTCCTGTGATGGCTTGTCTTGCTTAGAAAGCACCTTACCCATCGTGTGATAACGATTATAGAAACCAAAATGGCACTTCTCAAAAACAGTGTATATCGAATTGAATAACGAATTCACAAGCGACTAGTAGTAGTAACTACAAGCGAGCGCGTAAACAATGATTTGATTAGAATGTGTGCCGCTTTATATATATAGCTTCTCGACAATTTGACGTCACAATCGAAATTTCTAAATATAGAAGCGCATTAACTTGAATAGTAAGTAAAATTTGACGTAACAATGAAGAGGTGCATTCAACATGTTGCAATCTCCACTTCTTTTATGCCCCTGTATCAGTTATGTATATCAAACTATTTTTATCTTTATCATGTAACGTTGCGAGTATAAGCACGACTTGCTAGTATTTGCCTCCACCGAAATACACAAAATACAAGTTATTAAAGCTAAATGAATCAGCTAGCAATGTTTTAATACATTTTCAAGCAGGTTCTTGACAGGCAGGGTATATTTTAAATTCGTATTCTTCTGGTTAAATGAAAAGAGCAGTTTCTTAATTACTTTGTATTATCTATATGTCAGTTCACTAAACCAAAAACATTATCTATCTAAACTCTTACATTTGATCTTAGCGACGATTAGAAACTCTTTTAGTTAGAACTGTCTAATTGATCTTACCAAGATGCATAATTGGGGGAACCACTCCCAAGGCCTTACTTAATTGTTGGTTTTGCCATTAGAATCACTTGTTTATTTTCAGAATTGCTAGCTCTATAGACATTGGCCCTCCCATCCCCCAATTTTGAAAATGAATTTTCGAAACTGGGCAGCACCCATAAATCCTCGTCTGTCTTAAAAGAATTGCAGATTTAAACTTGACGATGCCATTGGTTAACATACTTTTATTTTCATGTTTGTGTCTTACCGTAAAAGCTCTATCAAGCTGGAGGAGGGGGAGGGGGGGGGAGGGCTTATTAATTTTTTTCGGCCTAAGAGGTTTGCTTATTGGAGAATTTGGGAGCAAATAAACAATTAAAAGTAAATATACTGCAAATGTGTTTCTATGAATAATAATAACAAAAACAAATATTCTAAGAATAATAATTTCATGTTTGTTTATTATTTTAACAGTGAGGGGGGGGGTGCATTGAGGTGAGAGGAGCAAAATATCCAAAGCTAACTTTACCTGAAATGGAAAATATGTAAGACTTTGCTCGCCATTTACATAGGGATTGCGTTCCTGGGCAGACAAAATTATAAGTAGTCTATGAATTTTTGCGCCAAATGAGGCTTCACATGTAGGATTAACACCAGAACACCTTGCTACAGAAAGAGATCTATATAACATAATAAGATAGATATGATAACATTAATGAAAAAAAGAATTCACGTCATTTCTTGCTTTTGGTTGCACCTTGAAGAACATAACTGTCAAAAATAAACAATCATTCGGAACATCAAATAAATTCATGGCTATAATTCACTTAACTTATTCATATAGAAGTTGATTAGAGAAATTTTATTCAATTACCGCCGAATCAAACTTTTGGTTCCTCAAAGCCAGATGAATCTTAATCTTCTGGTTTAGCTGATATTCTGAAAGCTTTAAATGCAGATTAGAGGAGCTGAAAGGGTGCTGCAAACGGGTAATTGGCCTTGTATTAAAAAAAAATCTCTCGCCAGCTCCAGGCCTGTTTTCCTTTCACTCTTACTCTTCCAAAGAATAGGTAAAATGGACGCTGACTGGTGGCTAAACAGCCAATCATGGAATCTTCTCACAAGCTTTTGATCCTTTTCTGATGTTTCCATACCCTGACAACTATCGGACAGAAATTAGCCTTTAAGTATACAAAATTATGTTTTCGTTGTTTCACAATATTGTGAGTTATGTGCAACATAAAATTTGTCAACCCATGAAGTTTTAATGTCTAAAACTTTGACTTGAGTATTCGTAAAGCAATAGTGTTTCCGATGGATAGATTCTAAAGGGAAAGGTCATCCACAACAGGGGTGCAACTACGGTTGGGGGTTGGCCTGGGAGTCAAGACGGAGGAAAAGTGCCCCCTTTTCCTGCAAAAATTGTAAAAATATACGCTTAGAAATGATTTTTTCATATTTTTTGTTTTAAAGCTAAGAGGGATGGATATATACTACACATTCCGACAAAAAAAACCTGTAAAAATGGAAGCATCAATAACATTGTGTTTCATTTTACTTGTTCTACGAATTCTTTCTATATAGAAAGTGGTACTTTGAAGAACTTTTGAATTATCATGGCGAAGAAATGAGGCTCACTCAAGAACAGAGAAACAATATATTCTGTTTGGCACGCCCTCGTTCAGTCGAACGATATCGTACCTTCGAGTCATACTATTTGCTCTGTCGTGCCAATGCTGCAGTAATTGAGTCTATCTTCAAGCCCTTGGATTCTATTGTGACTTTTATGATGCACTACGCACTGACTTTGAAGAAGAGTGGAGCTGGGACACCGAACTCAAATTTACGGCACAAAACTTGTATTATTCGTGCAGTTCATTTGCATGAACGGGACAGAGCCTCCAAGACTACTTGTAAAGAAATTACAAGGAAGCAACCAAGATATCTTTCAAGCCTACCACGTGATTGTCAGTGTCATAGAGGACCTTTCCATGAAACGAGTAGATGTAGAGGAAGATTTCGCAGACTGGTATGATCAAGCAGTGAAGATGGCACATTCAATTGACATTCAGCCAAAAAGCCCAGAACTATAAATGTTAGAACAGACTCCACAATTACGTCGAAAGTGGCTACTTAAGATGGAAAAGGGCTGTGAGAAACAAATGGCGGACAAACGAGAGAGGTCTGCGAGTTTGATAAGAAAAGATGACAGACAGAACAAAAGAAAGTACTCCAAGGTATGCATGAAAGGAGAAGGAGAAGATTTATTCCTCTTTTGTAACCTGCTCAGTATTTTTCAAATATTGTATATTTATAAACCTCTATAAAACAGCAACGCAGGCGAATTTTTTTTCATCCATCCATTTTCAGTGACACTAGTTTGAGTATTAACAATTTTCAGGTACGCAGAGTTACGCAGCTTTCGTTGCATTTTGGTTGCTTTTTATCAGTTCGAATAGTTTCGGCCGGCAAAAGTTGTAAATTAACGATGGAGTATCGAATACGTCATGCAACCATGCAATTCATTCGATTTTTTCAAAATGGAGTCACTTCTGGGGCTCAGCATTTCCGCGTTGAATTGCAATGAGGCGATATATTCGCTTAATGCTAGTAGAATAATTAATCATTTTTTGTGTCCTCCTTTGTATTAAGACCTAATTAGAGCCCTGATACTTGCGCTAAAAGAGGTACGTGATGTAGGAAGGTCCATATTTAAATGCTTTTGCTTCGTTCATAAAACACCATCGGGCGATTTTTCAATATTTATGTATTTTGTACAAATGAGGAAGTTTGAGAGCATAAGTAAAAGTTTCGGAGGAAGGTCAACCAATTCTTGCAGTTCTTGACATCGATGTATTTAAGTGCGTTGACCAACCAAATCAACAAATCAACACAACCATTAGGCCTATTTAACACGAAGAGTTTAATTGATGCATGGCTTATTAATGTAGGGAAAAGTCTGATTAGCTCTTAAACTAATTGAGCTTGAAAGTTTTTGCCATGACTTTGCCTGTTTGCTACTAACCTTGATACAAAAGTTTCAACTCGGTTATGTCCTTTCTTTTCTCTATTATCAAACTATGAATGACAAAGTAACATTTTAGGTCAAATATATACGGACAGGTGTACTTTGTAAACGAAGCAAGCAAGTTGGCTTGCATTCTAGGGTCTACTGTCAAGTATTACATCTCTCTGGCTGAAAACGCAGGTTCACTCAATATTTTAATATTCATTTAATTTGCTATGTTCAGTTAATATTTTTGTGTCTCTTCTTATACTATTTTAATCAGATTCATTTCTCTATTTCACTCTCTGTTGATCTCTCTTGATACCTGCGACGTTACCACTTTAAATCGTCTTCAAGTACTCATTTTCATTGAAAAAGCTCTTTCAGTCGTTCTCGGCATCAAACTATAGCATTTGCAAGTCGAGACTGATAAAAAGGCATTTCTTGGTTTAACTAACAATATAATTATACAATCATTGACACTTACATCAACTCAATAGATTTAGTTTAAAGATTTGGGCTTTAAAGTGTCCTGTTCAACTGCAAGAAACAAGTCTCTTCCACCATCGTCTCGTCCTCTTTGACTCAATCCTTTGCTCAAGGTGATTGATGACGTCATTAAGCTTTGCATTTTCATCGCTCATCATCCGCAGATCTTCTTGCGCTTTTGAATTCAAGCTCTTTTCCTCCGCTTCCTGTTTCCGCAGTTCTTCTACCTGGTCCATCAGTACCACATTTTCTCTCTCAAGCGCATCAATCCTGCATCTTTGAATCTGGGTATCCCTTTGAAACGAGGCTATTTCTGACTTCAAGGAGTGACTATGTTCCAAGTGTTCCTTTAGCTCTAGAATCATGGACTTTAGCAGCTCATTTTTGTCCTCTTCTAACTTGTCATTCTGTGAAAGAATATTTACAGAATATATTCAAAGATACAGCACCGTAGCAAGACTAAATTGAGATAAAAGACGATTTAAATTTGTAGACCAAGATCACAGTGAGAATGTCTGTCGTTATCAGAAAATCAATCGTTGCGGACTTTCAAGAGATGTAAAGGACTGGTGAAATCAGAATCTAATGATTAGATTGACTGCTTTGCAATTATTGATGTGCTTTTCAATGGTTGATAATAGTATACTATCAAATAACTTTTCATACATTTCATAGCTAAACTTACTTCTTCTTTCACTGCCACCAATGTAGACTCTAGATGCCCCGCCTTTGTCTTCCAGTAGTTCATCTTTGAGGTCATTTCAAGAAGACCAGAGGACGTTGTCGTGCAACTTTCGTTGGCTTCTTGAAGACGACCCTCTAGTTTCTTGCGCTCCTCTTCCATGGCCTGGATACCGTTGCTCAATAGTGCGTTCTCTACACTCAGATTTTGAGCTCTCACGTCATATTTAGCGATATCTTGCAGCATTGAGAGTTGACGCTGGTGGCTGCTTTTAAGCTAAAACATAAATATAGAAAGGACATGGAGAACTTTTACTCTCAAAACAGACTTCCACATATAATGCAGGATTAATCAGAATCGTTTGACTACTTTTTGTCAAATATAATGCAAATCCATAATATAATATAATGCAAGAAAGTGTTCCGCTGTAACAAAGCAGACAAAAAAGGCAGTTGTACACTCGCTCTTTCTGCGTTCAAATACGCTGCTTTAAAATGATTGTTCGCTTCATTAATGAAAATGATGTTAAGAGGGTCTTTTAAGAAATGAATGGATAATGCTTGACAGTAATCACTTTCTAGTGAAGAATCCACACACCTTTTCATTCAGCTCCAGGCAGCAGGCATCAGACTCAACAGCTTTTGATTGCCACTCATTCACTTCCTTCTTAAATCTTCTAATTTAGCAGACGACATTGCAGCAAGTTCTTTCAACCAATCAGTTTCTTGATGCGATCTTCACTTTTCACTTCAAGTTCAATCTCTGCTTTTTTATAATTGTCTACCACGTTCTTGCTTGTCAATAGCATTTCTTTAGTTGAACGGAGTTCCTGCTCCATTGCAGAAATCTGTTCACTTTTGATGGCCTCGCTTTGCTTTGAAGCATTCAACTGTAAAGGAATTCGACATCCTGTTATCTAATATTTCATGAATTTCAAGAGCAACAATATTATAGTTAAATCTCTTTTACAAATTGATGCAACATCTTCCTTTACCTTATTCTGCAGTTGTTGCGTTTCGACTTCCATCTGCTCTCGTTGTTCCTCCAAAATCTCTTGCAAGGACTCGATGATTGCTTTACTGCTCAGGTTTTCGGCCATCTTTTCTTCTCTTAACTTCTGACTCTCTGTTTTCAAGGCTTCAAACTCTTTGTTGAGTTCTTGCTGGTTTTGAAGAAGGTTCTCCGCATTTTGTGTGAGCTGTGCTTTTTCTTTCTCCCACTGCTTCTGAATATCCTGATGCAGATAAAATACGGCTTGAAGTTAAAATAAGCAATGTCTTTACAAATTTAAGTCAGTTTCTCTTGTAAATGAAATTAAATGCACGTACAAGGTAATATAGCTGTGTATATTGTTTGAAATAATATTGTCCTGCGTCTAGTGGAAAATTACCTTCATGACATCCATTGCGTTTCTCAAAGTCGTTGCAGGATTGTTCACTTCCGTGTCGATGGAAATGCCAAAGCATTCTTTGAAGAATACAGCAAGCATCTGGCTCTCCACCAATTTCTGTGCTGTGAGTATGGATTTCTCTCGCTCCGTCTCAAGTTGTTGCTTAAGCAGAAATATCTAAAGAATGAAATATTCTTCCCTCAATAGTGTGCAGTTTGCAAAAACATCTTTTCAAACATCTATTGATATCTTTTCAAATATTCAATACAAAGTATGTGGAGTTTTGTTTTTGTTCTCAAAATCAGGTATTTTTGCACGTATGTACCATGTTTTACGAACCTTAAATGGATAGTTCTTCTCTAATTCTTTTTTGATCTTCTCAACCAGTTTTTGATTGATTGCACGAAGATTCTCCTTATCCTTCTCAACTGCACTCATCTTCTCCGCAAGCCCCTGCACATCCAATCTGACTTTGGACAGCTCACTTTTCACCTCCACAAAGCTGCCTTTCTGTCTTCTTCGACCGTTGCTTGCCATTGTTGATTATTTCGAAATGCGAAATTTGAAGTTGATCAATATCAATTTGAAGTTAGCCCTGATGATTCACTCAGAACGGCACTTAAATCAAGTGTGAAGTTTGTCTGTGTTTTGCCGACTTTATAAGACTGTGTATGATTGTGACGTCATTTGATTGAATCCCTATCGCAATATCGTCACAATTGAATCTAAAACGAGGCTAGGGGAATGGCAAAGTTCAGCTGTTGATTACAAATGGGTGCAGAGTACTATAATTGAAATTTAACATTAAATAATGAAATTCGGTCTGATTTGGATTTAAGTAATTTTGGACATAATACATTCTTGTAAAAATAAAAAATAAAACAATAAGAAAACTAACCTCAGGTTCCTAAAGGAGAGTCAGTTTATAATGCAAGAATATCTGAGGTGTAAGGAAGCCTCATCTCTACTAAAATTTGAACTAAAGTTTGCAGACCTAATAGCAAACTACAAAGGGAAGTATACTGATTCTTATTGCACAAGGTGTGTTTCCCATGAGGAAAACATTGAACGATTATTAGATTGTCCAAATTTCTATCAAAAACCAGAATAGAAAAGGCTTGTAATAGCGACAAATCAAGTCAAAGTTCTGGAAAAACCAACAAAATTTGCACTCAAAATAATGGTTTGTTGATACCCAATTGCGACGTAACTGCTTCGAAATGGAGATTTAGCTTTCTTATTATCACTCTCAGATGTTCTATGGTAACAGTTGGGGCCAGCTTGTAGATGTTTTCATCAAATTCATTTTCTATACAGCTGTAGGAAAATTTCATGTCTCAATGCTAAGAAAAGCATAGCAAAATCATAACAAGAAGGTTCCCTTGAATTTTTGGTAAATATCCGCTAAAAATAGTTTGCTGTCTGTATTTCAGACTCAATACATGCTTACATACGATATTTTTCACAAAACTTCTAGGTTTATCATTTCAAAAAACCATTTTAATCAAATGGTACAAGAAGCTGCATTTCTGTTCATAGCATTCCAAAAAGCCAGTAATCAGTCCTGTACCCTTTCTGCAACAACTTTGAGATCTTTTCTGAAAACTACTTGCGGCTAAAAGTTTATTGGTCCATTATGTGCAATTTGGCTAATTTTTGTCATTTTCTTGATAACCTTTTTATGTAAATTTTCATTCCATGAGGCAATACCTTTACCCGTTCGTGTTAAAACTAGATTTCGAATTGCATTATCTTAATGCTATGGCTTGAGTAAAATAAATAGTTAACGCCGGAGTTTGTTTTAAAGTTAACTACTGAATCACAACTCCTTTACTTTGTTGCTAGCTTCGACCCTCGCCACAGGCATAAATCTAAGTGAACTCTACAACTAATGCTTTGGATATAAACTGTGCTTGAGACAATGATAAATAGAAATCCAGACAGAGAATTCCATAGTATTAAAAGATCCAAATCCCCCTTTCCCTTTCATAACCTACAGAAGTCATTCTCATGTTAAAAACATCACAATTTAAGTTTAACCCAATCCTTTCCACAACCACAGGCAATGACAATATACTCAACCTCAGTTTTGATGTCATCCATGAAGTTCATTATTCGTAATGGGATACCGTAAGGCCTAATGTTTCAAAAATTAGGCCCCTTTTCTGCAAAGATGGGGCCTTTTTCGCCAGATTTTATAGGGGCCCACCGGCCATGGCCCAAGGGGCGGTGAGCCACTCCGCCACTGGACTTTAATTCAAATGCAACTTGTTGCCGACATCTTATGCCGTTGTAGACGCCTTCATATAACAGCAACCCAGGCGATTTTTTTCATCTATCAATTTTGCGTGACACTAATTTAAATATGAAAAATTTTCAGGTATGCAGATGTACTCAGCTTTCGTTGCATTTTGGTTGCTTTTTATTACTTCGAATAGTTCACCGCCCGACAAAGTTTTGAATTGAAGATGAAGTAAATAATAAGTCATGCAGCCGTTTGAAATTCATTTGATTTTTGGAATGTAGAAACTTCTGTAACTCAGCATATCCGCATTGAATTGCAATAAGGCGGTATATTCGATTTATGCTAGAAGAATATTTAGTACATTTGGATGTTAAGGTAGTTCAGAAGTCAGGAACACTTCAGCAATATTATTAATATTAAAATAGAAGCCAGGCAATAAAGGACTAGAGTTCCAATTGTACCGTTTTTTGTTTCTTGGACCCCGGCCCTCTGAAATTCCTGCTTGCGCGCCTGCACAAATAGACATCCTGCCAACATTGAGTTGCTAAGCTCCAACATATCATGTCGTTTGTTCATTCGAATCGTATTTCCAAAGGTGAACGTCTTTCGCCAAAGGGTGACATAATCCCGGTTATGTATCGAATGTATTTTGTGTGACTTATTTCACATTTAGGACACCCCATCTCTGTAAAAGGGATCTAAGCAGTCGTCACGTTACAGACAATTGCTGCCAGAATGTTACACTCAAGTCTAAGGGCAGCAAGTTTTATGTTGATCAGCCAATGGTAAGCCGAATATTCTCTGAGAGGTTTCCGAAATAGCAGCATAAAATGATAAAAACCACATTTTTCTGAATCAACCATCATTTTCATAATAAATTAGCATACAACATTGGTATTGTATTAAGGAGTCCTATCTCTTTGTCATTAAAGAACTTGTTCACAGTCTATAGACAACGACAACGTTCTGTCTTTTCTTCGATGAGTGTCTGGTGCTCAGCAGATGCCCATTCTTTCAGCTTCACCCAAGGAGCACTGGTACGGCAACACCTTTGGCAGCATAACCTGAGCCGAGCAGAATCTGTGGTACACCCCTTTTTGGACTTGCATGGGGAACTCCTTCCACTCAGCTTGAAAAACCAGCTCAAGGACAGCCACTTGGTTGTTTAGCGTGGCATCAGTCGAGCGGAGTGCATTTTTCGATACAATGTCTCGTTCGCTCCTGCAGATGGTCTGGTTCACCAAAATACTGGCCATATCCAGTCTGGAGTTTCCTTGGTAACGATTTCGATCATAGGCAACTTGAAGAGTTCCTTTTCACCGGCGATCGAGGAACGAGCTCCGCAGAGGACATTTGGGGAGAAGTAGCACATGTGAGCGTAGAGTCCATTGTGAAGAAGAACAAAGCCAATTCTAATTCACATATACATGATCAAAGTTGACTGTGTTAGGTAATATTTCAAGGCAATTTCATCCCTACATGCCTGGTAACTAGATCTGAGATAAGAGTGTCTTAAAAGCAAACATAAAAGGAGATAGAGTAAAAAGCAAAGTAATGGCACAGAATCAACGTTGCATTTGCTAAACATGCTGAAAAGCTTTTTAAGGTACAATACAATTTGATAGGTTGTTTCTTTTTGTAATGCTATTCGTTTCTATAGAAACGACCAAAAGGAAATGCTATTTATTAACAGAGACTTTAATCAAAATATTTTATGAAGTCTTTTGCACAGAGACTTATTCAAAAGTTCATTGTGGTTGGAACCAATCTACAGGAAGGTAGTTAGATGCGTACCCATGACAGTCTCTTTCGCTGCCTGATATTCCTGGCTTTCAAACTGCAATTTCATGCTGTCCGCTGGCTCTGGTGAGTTAAATTGGGTCCATTAGTCATTATCAATCCAACGTTACTTTCCATAATTAATTGCACTATAGTCATTGCCTTAATTAATTCTCGATGGTGGGAATGAATATAAATTTGGAACATTCAGTGGCTGTCTAACTACATCATATGACTTCTCTTGATAATTTGTTAATTTTATAAGATGTTGGATTGGAAACAGACTCTTAGATATTTATCAGGACTTTATCAACTTCAATAATCATTAAAGTAGGTCTATTAGAAATGAAAAATGCTTCTCTTCCAAATCTGTCCATCTTCCTTTAACATAATCTAGAGTTTGCCATTCCATCTGATCATATTGTTCAAGGGCCATTCCTACATTCGTAATGCTCAAAATTTCGAATGAATAGTATCTGAAAGCAGTGCAAAGCTATCCCTTTTTGGTTATAGTGAACTCCCGATGCTACTTGCATTCTTAACATAAATTCAACTTTGTTTACCATTTTCGCCGATCGTCTGGTACATACTTTCGATTCTCTGAGAAATCGAAGCCAGTTCAGCCTCCATTTTCAACGTATGAACTAATTGAGAAGAATATAGGATTAGCAATAAAAGCAGAAAAATTCAACCCAAAGAGTTATACACCACTTAATAAGCCCTACGTTTGAGTTTGGGGAGTCTGTCACTATTTATCAAATAGCTACGCCTTTGAAAATACTCCCACAATGAATAGTTCCAATTTCACAATAAATAGGTAAATGGTAAATGCTAGATTTCCAAATTTAAAGTAAACCTTCATAGCTCAGGTTGAAGTGTTTGAATGTCAACATACCTGGAACAAGGCACATGGACATCCTTTGATCTTTATCTTCCAGTTTCATCGAATCATCGGAGCACCCTTTAGTCTGATCTGCCAGTTTCTTAGCTTGTTCCATGACTGTATGAAATTATTTTACTTGTAGGTTTCAATAACATTCCAACGTTTTAAAATAAGTTTTTCATTTCAACTTTTCCCAACACTGACTGTAATTTAGCTAGGTAACTCTGAATATGTAGTCTGAATCATTCTACATTCAATAACTGGCCTGAAAGTAGATTCTTAACACCTGTTGAAATGAAACGACCCACAAACATCAATTATAATTTGTGCTACAATATAGCTTGATAAGACCTCTCTTTTTAAAGCGACAGATAAACGATCAAGATAAGGGTCTACGTTTGCAGGCACAAGGTCTGAAGATGTTACTTGCTTCGGCGGAAACTTAATTCTGAAACATAGGTATACATCGAATTGCGAAAAACATCAAAATGACATACTATGCCTTTTTGTCCTTTGCCAATTTACTCGGGGAATGTAAGTGTCATTGTCACTTTCGCAATTCCAAGAAGAGCAGCCTAAGGATAAAATGAAATTCTTTTTAAAAGCGGTTTATTGTCATCAAGATCTTTATAATAATAATAGAGTGATGGTTAGTTCCGAAGGCTTGGAAACAAAATGCTACACCAACTTTGCGATATATTGGTTCATTCCCAAATAAATACTTCTGTTTATTTAGAATAAAAAGTCAGAAACATTTCGAAGGCAAAGAGTCCTAGGAAGACTTCTTGCTCGTTTGCTAAATGAATGAATGGGTTTTCCTTTCAAACTTTAAGATACTAATGCAGTTTGTTGTTAATGAAATACCTGGGCTTTGATCTGTTTCAAGGAAGAATGACCTTGATAGTCCAAGTCTGTCGATGATGTCGATATTAGTGTCTGTGTAAGAAAATATGTCAATTAAATTCCTAGCCGTCTAAAGAAACATGATAGCATTCTGCTATCATCTTCGTGATACCCATGATAAATGCTATTATGAGACTGTTAATGCTCAGAAAGACAACAAATTTTTATTTTTGTAGCAGATGCCTGTCTGAAAGCTTCGACTCACCATCAAGGCCTACAGATTTCAATTCATCAGCAAAAGGCTTTTCCGCCATGTTTTGTTTGCAATGTTTGCATTCGATTTTTCTTGGCATACAGTCTGATTTTGCTCTAAAATGTAACAGGTCCATGCATTTGATGTTAATACAGAGGAATTTACAGACGAATCTAGAAGCTAAATGTAGAAAGATCTTCATCATTTTCAGATTAGTGATTAATTTAGAAATTTTGTCAGGCAAACCAGGCGCATGTATAGCTTTCGATTAAACTGAAAGCTGATTGATAAAGGCAATTTAGGAATTGGCTTATTGCTGCAAAAGATGCGAGGACTGAAAAGAGTTAACAAACCTTGACTTGTTTCTTTGTAAAATGACTTTTTGGCACATCCAAGACTTTTGATCTCGAGTTCTTCTTCGCATGTTTTTGAAAAATTGCTTGATTTTCCAAATGCGAGAAACGGGCTCCTAAAAAGCAATTACATATCAAAGTACTACAACAAAGGAGTTACAAAAATGTGCTTCTTGTTGGATGGTTGTCTATGTTTAAAAAAAGGCTCTCCATTATTATCTTAATAGCTAAAATTATCTTGTAAAAACAATTACCGTTTTATTTGGACGTCCGCTGTCCTGTGATGGCTTGTCTTGCTTAGAAAGCACCTTACCCATCGTGTGATAACGATTATAGAAACCAAAATGGCACTTCTCAAAAACAGTGTATATCGAATTGAATAACGAATTCACAAGCGACTAGTAGTAGTAACTACAAGCGAGCGCGTAAACAATGATTTGATTAGAATGTGTGCCGCTTTATATATATAGCTTCTCGACAATTTGACGTCACAATCGAAATTTCTAAATATAGAAGCGCATTAACTTGAATAGTAAGTAAAATTTGACGTAACAATGAAGAGGTGCATTCAACATGTTGCAATCTCCACTTCTTTTATGCCCCTGTATCAGTTATGTATATCAAACTATTTTTATCTTTATCATGTAACGTTGCGAGTATAAGCCGACTTGCTAGTATTTGCCTCCACCGAAATACACAAAATACAAGTTATTAAAGCTAAATGAATCAGCTAGCAATGTTTTAATACATTTTCAAGCAGGTTCTTGACAGGCAGGGTATATTTAAATTCGTAATTCTTCTGGTTAAATGAAAAGAGCAGTTTCTTAATTACTTTGTATTATCTATATGTCAGTTCACTAAACCAAAAACATTATCTATCTAAACTCTTACATTTGATCTTAGCGACGATTAGAAACTCTTTTAGTTAGAACTGTCTAATTGATCTTACCAAGATGCATAATTGGGGGAACCACTCCCAAGGCCTTACTTAATTGTTGGTTTTGCCATTAGAATCACTTGTTTATTTTCAGAATTGCTAGCTCTATAGACATTGGCCCTCCCATCCCCCAATTTTGAAAATGAATTTTCGAAACTGGGCAGCACCCATAAATCCTCGTCTGTCTTAAAAGAATTGCAGATTTAAACTTGACGATGCCATTGGTTAACATACTTTTATTTTCATGTTTGTGTCTTACCGTAAAAGCTCTATCAAGCTGGAGAGGGGGAGGGGGGGAGGGCTTATTAATTTTTTCGGCCTAAGAGGTTTGCTTATTGGAGAATTTGGGAGCAAATAAACAATTAAAAGTAAATATACTGCAAATGTGTTTCTATGAATAATAATAACAAAAACAAATATTCTAAGAATAATAATTTCATGTTTGTTTATTATTTTAACAGTGAGGGGGGGGTGCATTGAGGTGAGAGGAGCAAAATATCCAAAGCTAACTTTACCTGAAATGGAAAATATGTAAGACTTTGCTCGCCATTTACATAGGGATTGCGTTCCTGGGCAGACAAAATTATAAGTAGTCTATGAATTTTTGCGCCAAATGAGGCTTCACATGTAGGATTAACACCAAACACCTTGCTACAGAAAGAGATCTATATAACATAATAAGATAGATATGATAACATTAATGAAAAAAAGAATTCACGTCATTTCTTGCTTTTGGTTGCACCTTGAAGAACATAACTGTCAAAAATAAACAATCATTCGGAACATCAAATAAATTCATGGCTATAATTCACTTAACTTATTCATATAGAAGTTGATTAGAGAAATTTTATTCAATTACCGCCGAATCAAACTTTTGGTTCCTCAAAGCCAGATGAATCTTAATCTTCTGGTTTAGCTGATATTCTGAAAGCTTTAAATGCAGATTAGAGGAGCTGAAAGGGTGCTGCAAACGGGTAATTGGCCTTGTATTAAAAAAAAATCTCTCGCCAGCTCCAGGCCTGTTTTCCTTTCACTCTTACTCTTCCAAAGAATAGGTAAAATGGACGCTGACTGGTGGCTAAACAGCCAATCATGGAATCTTCTCACAAGCTTTTGATCCTTTTCTGATGTTTCCATACCCTGACAACTATCGGACAGAAATTAGCCTTTAAGTATACAAAATTATGTTTTCGTTGTTTCACAATATTGTGAGTTATGTGCAACATAAAATTTGTCAACCCATGAAGTTTTAATGTCTAAAACTTTGACTTGAGTATTCGTAAAGCATAGTGTTTCCGATGGATAGATTCTAAAGGGAAAGGTCATCCACAACAGGGGTGCAACTACGGTTGGGGGTTGGCCTGGGAGTCAAGACGGAGGAAAAGTGCCCCCTTTTCCTGCAAAAATTGTAAAAATATACGCTTAGAAATGATTTTTTCATATTTTTTGTTTTAAAGCTAAGAGGGATGGATATATACTACACATTCCGACAAAAAAAACCTGTAAAAATGGAAGCATCAATAACATTGTGTTTCATTTTACTTGTTCTACGAATTCTTTCTATATAGAAAGTGGTACTTTGAAGAACTTTTGAATTATCATGGCGAAGAAATGAGGCTCACTCAAGAACAGAGAAACAATATATTCTGTTTGGCACGCCCTCGTTCAGTCGAACGATATCGTACCTTCGAGTCATACTATTTGCTCTGTCGTGCCAATGCTGCAGTAATTGAGTCTATCTTCAAGCCCTTGGATTCTATTGTGACTTTTATGATGCACTACGCACTGACTTTGAAGAAGAGTGGAGCTGGGACACCGAACTCAAATTTACGGCACAAAACTTGTATTATTCGTGCAGTTCATTTGCATGAACGGGACAGAGCCTCCAAGACTACTTGTAAAGAAATTACAAGGAAGCAACCAAGATATCTTTCAAGCCTACCACGTGATTGTCAGTGTCATAGAGGACCTTTCCATGAAACGAGTAGATGTAGAGGAAGATTTCGCAGACTGGTATGATCAAGCAGTGAAGATGGCACATTCAATTGACATTCAGCCAAAAAGCCCAGAACTATAAATGTTAGAACAGACTCCACAATTACGTCGAAAGTGGTTACTTAAGATGGAAAAGGCGCTGTGAGAAACAAATGGCGGACAAACGAGAGAGGTCTGCCGAGTTTGATAAGAAAAGATGACAGACAGAACAAAAGAAAGTACTCCAAGGTATGCATGAAAGGAGAAGGAGAAGATTTATTCCTCTTTTGTAACCTGCTCAGTATTTTTCAAATATTGTATTTTATAAACCTCTATAAAACAGCAACGCAGGCGAATTTTTTTTCATCCATCCATTTTCAGTGACACTAGTTTGAGTATTAACAATTTTCAGGTACGCAGAGTTACGCAGCTTTCGTTGCATTTTGGTTGCTTTTTATCAGTTCGAATAGTTTACCGGCCGGCAAAAGTTGTAAATTAACGATGGAGTAACGAATACGTCATGCAACCATGCAATTCATTCGATTTTTCAAAATGGAGTCACTTCTGGGGCTCAGCATTTCCGCGTTGAATTGCAATGAGGCGATATATTCGCTTAATGCTAGTAGAATAATTAATCATTTTTTGTGTCCTCCTTTGTATTAAGACCTAATTAGAGCCCTGATACTTGCGCTAAAAGAGGTACGTGATGTAGGAAGGTCCATATTTAAATGCTTTTGCTTCGTTCATAAAACACCATCGGGCGATTTTTCAATATTTATGTATTTTGTACAAATGAGGAAGTTTGAGAGCATAAGTAAAAGTTTCGGAGGAAGGTCAACCAATTCTTGCAGTTCTTGACATCGATGTATTTAAGTGCGTTGACCAACCAAATCAACAAATCAACCACAACCATTAGGCCTATTTAACACGAAGAGTTTAATTGATGCATGGCTTATTAATGTAGGGAAAAGTCTGATTAGCTCTTAAACTAATTGAGCTTGAAAGTTTTTGCCATGACTTTGCCTGTTTGCTACTAACCTTGATACAAAAGTTTCAACTCGGTTATGTCCTTTCTTTTCTCTATCATCAAACTATGAATGACAAAGTAACATTTTAGGTCAAATATATACGGACAGGTGTACTTTGTAAACGAAGCAAGCAAGTTGGCTTGCATTCTAGGGTCTACTGTCAAGTATTACATCTCTTTGGCTGAAAACGCAGGTTCACTCAATATTTTAATATTCATTTAATTTGCTATGTTCAGTTAATATTTTTGTGTCTCTTCTTATACTATTTTAATCAGATTCATTTCTCTATTTCACTCTCTGTTGATCTCTCTTGATACCTGCGACGTTACCACTTTAAATCGTCTTCAAGTACTCATTTTCATTGAAAAAGCTCTTTCAGTCGTTCTCGGCATCAAACTATAGCATTTGCAAGTCGAGACTGATAAAAAGGCATTGCTTGGTTTAACTAACAATATATATACAATCATTGACACTTACATCAACTCAATAGATTTAGTTTAAAGATTTGGGCTTTAAAGTGTCCTGTTCAACTGCAAGAAACAAGTCTCTTCCACCATCGTCTCGTCCTCTTTGACTCAATCCTTTGCTCAAGGTGATTGATGACGTCATTAAGCTTTGCATTTTCATCGCTCATCATCCGCAGATCTTCTTGCGCTTTTGAATTCAAGCTCTTTTCCTCCGCTTCCTGTTTCCGCAGTTCTTCTACCTGGTCCATCAGTACCACATTTTCTCTCTCAAGCGCATCAATCCTGCATCTTTGAATCTGGGTATCCCTTTGAAACGAGGCTATTTCTGACTTCAAGGAGTGACTATGTTCCAAGTGTTCCTTTAGCTCTAGAATCATGGACTTTAGCAGCTCATTTTTGTCCTCTTCTAACTTGTCATTCTGTAAAAGAATATTTACATAATTACTTTCAAAGATGCAGCACCGTAGCAAAGACTAAATTGAGATAAAAGACGATTTAAATTTGTAGACCAAGATCACAGTGAGAATGTCTGTCGTTATCAGAAAATCAATCGTTGCGGACTTTCAAGAGATGTAAAGGACTGGTGAAATCAGAATCTAATGATTAGATTGACTGCTTTGCAATTATTGATGTGCTTTTCAATGGTTGATAATAGTATACTATCAAATAACTTTTCATACATTTCATAGCTAAACTTACTTCTTCTTTCACTGCCACCAATGTAGACTCTAGATGCCCCGCCTTTGTCTTCCAGTAGTTCATCTTTGAGGTCATTTCAAGAAGACCAGAGGACGTTGTCGTGCAACTTTCGTTGGCTTCTTGAAGACGACCCTCTAGTTTCTTGCGCTCCTCTTCCATGGCCTGGATACCGTTGCTCAATAGTGCGTTCTCTACACTCAGATTTTGAGCTCTCACGTCATATTTAGCGATATCTTGCAGCATTGAGAGTTGACGCTGGTGGCTGCTTTTAAGCTAAAACATAAATATAGAAAGGACATGGAGAACTTTTACTCTCAAAACAGACTTCCACAAATGAAGCAGGATTGATCAGTATCGTTTGACTACTTTTTGTCAAATATAATGCAAATCCATAATATAATATAATGCAAGAAAGTGTTCCGCTGTAACAAAGCAGACAAAAAAGGCAGTTGTACACTCGCTCTTTCTGCGTTCAAATACGCTGCTTTAAAATGATTGTTCGCTTCATTAATGAAAATGATGTTAAGAGGGTCTTTTAAGAAATGAATGGATAATGCTTGACAGTAATCACTTTCTAGTGAAGAATCCACACACCTTTTCATTCAGCTCCAGGCAGCAGGCATCAGACTCAACAGCTTTTAATTGCCACTCATTCACTTCCTTCTTTAAATCTTCTAATTTAGCAGACGACATTGCAGCAAGTTCTTTCAACCCAATCAGTTTCTTGATGCGATCTTCACTTTTCACTTCAAGTTCAATCTCTGCTTTTTTATAATTGTCTACCACGTTCTTGCTTGTCAATAGCATTTCTTTAGTTGAACGGAGTTCCTGCTCCATCGCAGAAATCTGTCCACTTTTGATGGCCTCGCTTTTCTTTGAAGCATTCAACTGTAAAGGAATTCGAGATCCTGTTATCTAATATTTCATGAATTTCAAGAGCAACAATATTATAGTTAAATCTCTTTGTACAAATTGATGCAACATCTTCCTTTACCTTATTCTGCAGTTGTTGCGTTTCGACTTCCATCTGCTCTCGTTGTTCCTCCAAAATCTCTTGCAAGGAATCGATGATTGCTTTACTGCTCAGGTTTTCGGCCATCTTTTCTTCTCTTAACTTCTGACTCTCTGTTTTCAAGGCTTCAAACTCTTTGTTGAGTTCTTGCTGGTTTTGAAGAAGGTTCTCCGCATTTTGAGTGAGCTGTGCTTTTTCTTTCTCCCACTGCTTCTCAATATCCTGATGCAGATAAAATACGGCTTGAAGTTAAAATAAGCAATGCCTTTACAAATTTAAGTCAGTTTCTCTTCTAAATGAAAGTCAATGCACGTACAAGGTAATATAGCTGTGTATATTGTTTGAAATAATATTGTCCTGCGTCTAGTGGAAAATTACCTTCATGACATCCATTGCGTTTCTCAAAGTCGTTGCAGGATTGTTCACTTCCGTGTCGATGGAAATGCCAAAGCATTCTTTGAAGAATACAGCAAGCATCTGGCTCTCCACCAATTTCTGTGCTGTGAGTATGGACTTCTCTCGCTCCGTCTCAAGTTGTTGCTTAAGCAGAATTATCTAAAGAATGAAATATTCTTTCCTCAATAGTGTGCAGTTTGCAAAAACATCTTTTCAAACATCTATTGATATCTTTTCAAATATTCAAAAAAAAGTATGTGGAGTTTTGTTTTTGTTCTCAAAATCAGGTATTTTTGCACGTATGTACCAGTTTTACGAACCTTAAATGGATAGTTATTCTCTAGCTCTTTCTTGATCTTCTCAACCAGTTTTTGATTGATTGCACGAAGATTCTCCTTGTCCTTCTCAACTGCACACATCTTCTCCGCAAGCCCCTGCACATCCAATCTGACTTTGGACAGCTCACTTTTCACCTCCACAAAGCTGCCTTTCTGTCTTCTTCGACCGTTGCTTGCCATTGTTGATTATTTCGAAATGAGAAATTTGAAGTTTATCAATATCAATTTGAAGTTAGCCCTGATGATTCACTCAGAACGGCACTTAAATCAAGTGTGAAGTTTGTCTGTGTTTTGCCGACTTTATAAGACTGTGTATGATTGTGACGTCATTTGATTGAATCCCTATCGCAATATCGTCACAATTGGATCTAAAACGAGGCTAGGGGAATGGCAAAGTTCAGCTGTTGATTACAAATGGGTGCAGTGTACTATAATTGAAATTTAACACTGAAAAATAAAATTTGGTCTGATTTGGATTTAAGTTAATTTTGGACATAATGCCTTCTTGTAAAAAAACTAAGATAAAATAATGAGAAAAATAGCCTCAGATTTCTAAAGGAGAGTAAGTTTATAATGCAAGAGTATCTGAGGTGTGAGGAAGCCTCAACCCTACTGAAACTTTAGCTAAAGTTTGCAGACCTAATAGCAAACTACAAAGGGAAGTATACCGATTCTTTTTGCACAAGGAGTGTTTCCCATGAGGAAAACATTGAACGATTATTGGATTGTCCAGATTTTTACCAAAAACCCAAAATAGAAAAGGCTTGTAATAGTGACTAATCAAGCCAAAGGTCTGGAAAAACCAACAAAAAGTGAACTAAAAATAATGGTTTGCTTATTCCCAATTGCGGGGTAACTGCTTCGAAATGGAGATTTAGCTTTCTTATTATCACTCTCAGATATTCTATGGTAACAGTTGGAGCCAGCTTGCAGATATTCTCATAAAATTCATTTTCTATACAGCTGTACAAAAATTTCATTTCTGCATGCTAAGAAAATCATAGCAAAATCATAACAAGAAGGTTCCCCTCAATTTTTGGTAAATATCCGCTAAAAATAGTTTGCTATCTGTATTTCAGACTCAATACATGCTTACATACGAAATTTTTCACAAAACTTCTAGGTTTATCATTTCAAAAAACCATTTTAATCAAATTTTACCAGATGTTGTAATTAGTCCTGTCCCCTTTTTGCAACAACTTTGATTTCAACCCGCATTGCATTATCTTAATTTCATGGCTTGAGTAAAAGAAAAAGTTTACGCCGGAGTTTGTTTTAAAGTTAACTACTGAATCACAACTCCTTTACTTTGTTGCTAGCTTCGACCCTCGCCACAGGCATAAATCTAACTGAACTCTACAACTAATGCTGTGGATATAAACTGTGCTTGAGACAATGACAAATAGAAATCCAGACAGAGAATTCCATAATATTAAAAGATCCAAATCCCCCTTTCCCTTTCATAACCTACAGAAGTCAAGTTAAAAACATCACAATTTAATTTTAACCCAATCCTTTCCACAACCACATGCAATGACAATATACTCAACCTCAGTTTTGATGTCATTCATGACGTCTGTTATTCGTAATGGGATACCGTTAGGCCTCATGTTCCAAAAATGGGGCCCTTTTTCTGCAATGATGGGGCCCTTTTCACCGCATTTTATAGGGAGCCAACGGCCACGGCCCAAGGGGGGGGTGGGCCAGTCCGCTACTGGACTTTGATACAAATGCGACTTGTTGCCGACATCTCATGCTGTTGTAGACTCCTTTTTATAAAAAGCAACCCAGGCGATTTTTTTCATTTATCCATTTTGAGTGACAATAATTTAAATATGAAAAATTTTCAGGTATGCAGATGTACTCAGCTTTCGTTGCATTTTGGTTGCTTTTTATCAGTTCGAATAGTTCACCGGCCGACAAAGATATAAATTAAAGATGAAGTAAATAATAAGTCATGCAACCGTTTGAAATTCATTTGATTATTGGAATGGAGTAACTCCTGTAACTCAGCATATTCGCATTGAATTGCAATAAGGCGGTAATTCGAGTTATGCTAGTAGAATAATTAGTACATTTGGATGTTAAGGTAGTTCAGAAGTCAGGAATACTTCAGCAATATCTTTGATTCATCGATAGAAGCCAGGCAATAAAGGACTAGAGTTCCAATTGTACCGTTTTCTGTTTATTGGACACCTGCCCTCTGAAAATTCTGCTTGCACGCCTGCACAAATAGATGGTTATTTCAAACGCATCCTGCGAAGATTGTGACATTCGCAAACACGTGGAGACGTTGCTACTTCATTTATGTCGCTCCGATGAGTTGCTTAGCTCCAACATGTCTCTGTTTCATTGGAATCGTATTTCCAAAGGTGAACGTTCTTGGCTAACGGATGACATTATCCAGATTATGTGTTCATTTGGCATTTCTTGTACAACTCACTTGCCATTTTTCACATTTTGTATGACTTGTTTCACATTAAGGACACCCAATATCTGTAACAGGGATCTAAGCAGTCGTCACGTTACAGACAACTGCAACCCATATGTTACACTTAAGTCTAAGGGCAGCAATTTATATCTTGATCAGCCAATGGTAAGCCGAATATTCTCTGAGAGGTTTTTCGAAATAGCAGCATAAAATAATCAAAACCACTTTTTTCTGAATCAACCATCATTTTGATAATAAAGATTAGCATACAACATTGTCATTGTATTAAGGAGTTCTATCTCTTGGTCATTAAATAACTTGTTAACAGTCTGTAGACAACGACAACGTCCTGTCTTTTCTTCGATGAGTGTCTGGTGCTCAGCAGATGCCCATTCTCTCAGCTTCACCCAAGGAGCACTGGTACGGCAACACCTTTGGCAGCATAACCTGAGCCGAGCAGAATCTGTGGTACACCCCTTTTTGGACTTGCATGGGGAACTCCTTCCACTCAGCTTGAAAAACCAGCTCAAGGACAGCCACTTGGTTGTTTAGCGTGGCATCGAGTCGAGCGGAGTGCATCTTTTCGATACAATGTCTCGTTCGCTCCTGCACGATGGTCTGGTTCACCAAAATACTGGCCATGATCCATTCTGGAGTTTCCTTGGTAATGATTTCGATCATAGGCAACTTGAAGAGTTCCTTTTCACCGGCGATCGAGGCACGAGCTCCGCAGAGGACATTTGGGGAGAAGTAGCACATGTGAGCGTAGAGTCCATCTGTGAAGGAGAACAAAGCCAATTCTAATTCACATATACATGATCAAAGTTGACTGTGTTAAGTAATATTTCAAGGCAGTTTTATCCCTACGTGCCTGGTAACTAGATCTGAGATAAGAGTATCTTAGAAGGAAACGTAAAAGGAGATAGAGAGTGAAGTCATGGAACAGAATCAATGTAACATGCGCTGAACATGCTTTTGCAAAGCTTACCAAGGTACAATACAATTTGGTTGTTTACTTCTTTCTAACTCTGCTGTCTTTCATAAATGTGATCGAGAGGAAATTTGTTACATTATCAAAGAGCACATTCAAAACTTCAGTATGGTCTATAGGAAGTTGATTAGATTCGTACCCATGACAGTCTCTTTCGCTGCCTGATGTTCCTGGCTTTCACACTGCGTGTTCATGCTGTCGGTCGGCTCTGGTGGGAAAAAGGGTGACCATTATTTAATATAAATTAAACTTCACTTTCCATTTATGTTTAATGACCATTCACACATTTATTGCGCTTAAAATTTCAAAAGAATGACATTTAATAGTTGTGATCAAAGTAAATTGTCGATGATACTTGCATTCGTAAAGGAGAAAATCAACTTATTTTTACCATTTACTCCGATCGTCTGGTACATGCTTTCGATTCTCTGAGAAATCGACCCCAGGTCAGCCTCCGTTCTCAGCGTGCGAACTATTTTAGAAGAAGGTAGGATTAGCCTTGCAGGCAGAGCATGCATCAAATGAAAATGTCCTACTTACGAATTTGGAGAGACTGGCTCTATTTATTGCAAATATACGTTTACAAAAATGCGCTTATATCAAATTAATAGTTTCAATTGCACAAAGTGGTAAAATAGCAAATATAACTTGATTATTCAGAACTCAGGTTGAATTGTTTCAATGATAACATACCTGGAACGAGGCACTTGGACATCGTTTCATCTTCACTCTTGATCTTTGAACCGTCGGAGCTTTCTTCAGTCCGATCTGCCAGTTTCTTGGCTTGTTCCATGACTGCAAAGGAAAGTTGATTGTAGGATTCGATAAAGCACTCGAAAATCAAGCTCTTAATCTCGATGTTCACCAAACACTGATTAATAACCCGATTTTTAGTAAAAGGGTTTAAAGCTGAATATACAGTCTCGAGAATTAGTCATTCATCTAGTAGCATTAAGTAAAATTTATAATTTCTATAGAAAGAACGTTTTATAACTATTTTTAATTTTTATAGTATACAATTTGATGAAAAAAACTGCATATTTAGGGCGGCAGTTTAAAGATCGTGAGAAGGGCCCACTTTGGCATACAACACCGCACAGATTCTGTAGCAAAGGTCTACATCAAATTGTGAAAGCATTCAAATGACTTACTCTGTCTCTTTGTCCTTTGCCAATTTACTCGGGGAATATAAGTGTCATTGTCACTTTCACAATTCCAAGAAGAGCAGCCTAAGGATAAAATGAAATTCTTTTTAAAAGCGGTTTATTGTCATCAAGATCCTTATAATAATAATAGAGTGATGGTTAGTTCCGAAGGGCTTGGAAACAAAATGCTACACCAACTTGTTGCGATATATTGGTTCATTCCCAAATAAATACTTCTGTTTATTTAATAAAAAGTCAGAAACATTTCGAAGGCAAAAGAGTCCTAGGAAGACTTCTTGCTCGTTTGCTAAATGAATGAATGGCTTTTCCTTTCAAACTTTAAGATACTAATGCAGTTTGTTAATAAAATACCTGGGCTTTGATCTGTTTCAAGGAAGAATGACCTTGATAGTCCAAGTCTGTCGATGATGTCGATATTAGTGTCTGTGTAAGAAAATATATTAATTATATTGCTAACGCCTTTATGATTGTATAATAGCTTTCTGCTATCATCTTCGTGATACCCATGATAAATGCTATTATGAGACGGTTAATGCACAGAAAGATAATAAACGGATTTTGATTTTCGCAGCAATCGCCTGATTGAGTGTTCCAACTCACCATCAAGACCCACGGCTTTCAATTCATCAGCAAAAGGCTTTTCCGCCATGTTTTCTTTGCAATGTTTTGCTTTTGATTTTTCTTGGCACACAGTCTGATTTTGCTCTAAAATGTAAGAGGACCGTGTCTTTGATGTTAAGTGATTTAGAAGAATCTACATTTCAAGTTTGAGTGCAATAGAAACTTAATGTAGACAGATCCCGGTCGTATTTAGATTGGTGATAAATTTATAATTTGTGTCAGGTCTTGGATCAACTTCTCAGGCAAACCAGGCTCATGTTTAGCTTTCCCTTAAACTGAAAGCTGATTGATAAGGCACACTTAGAGCTTGGCTACTGCTGCTGCTGCAAGAGATGAGAAAACTATCAAACGTTAACAAACCTTGACTTGTTTCTTTGTAAAATGATTTTTTGGCACATCCAAGACTTTCTGATCTAGAGTTCTTCTTTCGCATGTTTTTAAAAAATTGCTTGATTTTAAATGCGAGAAACGGGCTCCTAAAAAGCAATCATTACATATCAAAGAACTAGCAAGAAGGAGTTACAAAAATGTGCTTCTTGTTGGATGGTTGTCTAGGTTTAAAAAATAGGCTCTCCATTATTATCTAATAGCTAAAATGAAAAAAACAATAACCGTTTTATTTGGAAAAAACAATTACCGTTTTATGAAAAATGAAAATGAAAAAAACAATTACCGTTTTTTGGAAATCCGCTGTCCTGTGATGGCTTGTCTTCTTAGAAAGCACCTTACCCATCGTGTGATAACGATTATAGATACCAGAATGGCACTTCTCAAAAACAGTGTATATCGAATTGAATAACGAATTCACAAGCGACTAGTAGTAGAAACTACAAGCGAGCGAGTAAACAATGATTTGATTAGAATGTGTGCCGCTTTATATATATAACTTCTCGACAATTTGACGTCACAATCGTAATTTCTAAATATAGAAGCGCATTAACTTGAATAGTAAGAAAAATTTGACGTAACAATGGAGAGGTGCATTCAACATGTTGCAATCTGCATTTCTTTTATGCCCCTGTATCAGTTATGAATATCAAACTATTTTTAACTTTATCATGTAACGTTGCGAGTATAGCACGATTTGCTAGTATTTGCTCCGAAATACACAAAATACAAGTTATTAAAGCTAAATGAATCAGTTAGCAAGGTTTAAATACATTTTCAAGCAGGTTCTTGACAGGCAGGGTATATTTTAAATTCGCAATTCTTCTAGTTAAATGAAAAGAGCAGCTTCTTAATTATTTGTATTATCTGTATGTCAGTTCACTTAACCAAAAACATTATCTATCTAAACTCTTTACAGTTGATTTTAGCGATAATTAAAAACTCTTATAGTTAGAATTGTCAGGTTAATCTTACCAAAATGCATAATTGGGGAACCACTCCCAAGGCCTTACTTTATTGTTGGTTTTGCCATTAAAATTGTGTTTTTATTTGCAGTATTGCTTGCTCCATAGGCATTGCCCCCCATCCCCCCCCCCTCAATTTTGAAAATGAATTTTCGACACTGGGCAGCACCCATGCACCTCATGGACCATCGTCTGTCTTAGAAGAAGTGAAGAGTTGAACTTGACGATGCCATTGAATAACAGACTTTTGTTTTCATAAAAGCTCGGTATTACCGTAAAAGCTCTCTATTTATGCTCTAGGTTGGGATATTGGAAAATTGGGGGGCATATCAAAAACTCGAAGTAAGTATACTACAAATGTGTTTCTATGCAATTTTTCTAAAAATTATTTTAAGAAATTTCTAAGAATTGATTTCATGTTTTTTTATTATTTGAACAGTGGTGGATGAGATGAGAGGAGCAAAATCGCCAAAAGCTAATTTTATTGATTAATTTTATAATTTTATTTAACAACTCTCAAGAATCATGCATTACTGATAACAGATGAAATTTCAAAGAATAAATTAATTAGCCATAATTTTCTGGTTCTTGTCTATTAATGCTTGTTTAGTATGTAAAGGAAACATTATGCTCACATAGGAATTATGTTTTTGGGCAGACAAAATGATTAGTAGTTTATGAATTTTCTCGCCAAATGAGGCTCCACTAGTAGGACGAACATTCCGAGATTGGGAAAGCGGATGAAACAGCATTTTCCCGCAAGCATAAAGACAAAACCTTGCAGGAAAAAGAAGAACTGCTTAAAAATTGAAGATACAAAAATCATGTGCGATTTGGCGCCATAAGGAAACACTTTTACCAAAGTCAGATTGTGCCAAAGCAACGACATTTTTCACATAATTTTGTACGCTGGAGCGTCTTTTCAGCTGGTAGTTTCGGAATCTGTCTAAATTTCTATGCAAAGTCCAGTTTTATCTAAACAGATAGAGTTTGTTTTTCTGGTCAGTAGATGAGGGGGGGGGGGGGCGTGCCCAATAAAAAATCGGAAATCAAGCCGTTATAGAATTTTTAGTTTTGTAGACTTTTCCCGAAAATTTTGGAAGTTATTTCCACACAAAGCAATTTGAATGTAACCCAATTAACACCAAACACCTCCGAAAGATATATTTATTGAAAACATAACCTTATTGATAAGATTAAACTCATTGAAACAAAACATTATTCCATTTCTACTCTTGGTTAGACCTTGAAGAACATAACCGTGAAAAATTAACAACCATTCGGAACATTAAATAACTTCATCGCTACAATTTACTTAACTTATGCTTATAGGTGTTGATTAGAGAAATTTTATTCTATTGTAATAATCGCGAAATCCATCTTTGAATCCTCAAGCCATATTCATCTTAATCTTAGAAAATATTTTGAAAGCTTTAAGTGCAGATTAAAGGGCTGGAAGGGTGTTGCCAACGGGTAATGTTAAAAAATTTCCCTTGCCAGCCCGGGCTGTTTTCTTTTTACTTTGACTCTTCCAAAGAAAGGTAAAGTGGACGCTGATTGGTGGTTAGACAGCCAATCATGGGCTCTTCTCACAACACTCTATTGTTTTGCGATCCAAAACTGGGTGTTTATTTTGTAAGCTTTTGATCCTTTTCTGACATTTACATACTTTGATAAGTAACGGACAGGAATTAACTTTAAGCATACGAAATTATGTTTCTGTTGTTTCACAATATTGTGAGTTATGTACAAAGTAACATTTCTCAACCAATAAAGCCTAGATGTTTAAAGCATTGACTCAAGTATTCTTAAAGCAATAGTGTTCCCGATGGATAGATTCTGATGGGAAAGGTCACCCACAACAGGGGTGCAACTAACGAGGGGGTTGTCCTGAGGTCCAGACGGAGAAAGAGAAGAGGGATGGATATATACGACACATTCCGACACAAAAACCTGTAAAAATGGAAGCATCAGTAACATGATGGGTGTAATTTCTTCGTTTTACTTGTTCTACGAATTCTCTCTATAAAAAAATGGTACTTGAAGATTTTTTCATTTTTCGGCGAAGAAATGGATCCACAAGAGTACAGAGAAAGAGTATAGTCAGTCTGGCACGCCTCGTTCAGTCGAACGCCATCGTACCTTCGAGTCATACTGTTTGCTCTATCGTGCCAATGCTGCAGTAATTGAGTCTATCGTCAAGCCCTTGGACTCTATTCTGACTTTCATGATGCACGACACACTGACTTTGAAGAAGAGTGGTCCTGGGACTCAAGAAGCAAAAATTTACGCCACAAAGCTTGTATTACTTGTGCAGTTACTTTGCAAATGTATTTTCATTTATTTCGGCAATGAACGGGATGGAACCTAAAAGACCACTTGTAAAAGATCACAGGAAGAAATCAAGATAGCAATTGACACGAGTTCCTTAAAAATTTCACCAATGAGTTTTAGGCCTTCTTTTGGAATGCTGTAGTGCCAGGTATCAGTCCCAAAACCCCATTGACTCACCCAGTGGCACGTTGGTAAACAATCTCCTGGTGTACAAGAAGCACATGAATATCATAGAAGGCTCGAGCTCTAAATTCTGGATCCAGCATTGCGCATGTCAGCAAGTATTTCACAGATAAAAAAGTATAATTCTTCAGGACCCAATCAGTCTTTGTGTAGCAACGCTGTTGATTTACGTTTTAAATTCTTTTGTCTTTAGATTTTCAACCATGGATGAGAAGGGAGACGTGGGAAGCATGAGGAGTTTTTGGTATGCCATTTATGCCTTCCTACTGTCATCCTGTAGGACTGGTCCAATAAGAAACGTCGCTAACCTGTTGAATATTGTTTATAAACTCTAAGAGTCTTTGCTAATCTTGAGCCAGGTTTCTCCCAAGTAGAACACCGCCCATTCTCCTCGCGATCATAGTTCTTTATAAATTGCCCGTACAGCTTTTTCATGTTCTTGATATGAAATTTTCTGATCGCTTGTAAATGCGCCTTGTGCATATCAAATCACTTAGGTCGACAGGAGTACCACAATGTACATCGGACAAATCCCTTCCACTGGGCAACTTGAAGTTAGTTTCGTTAAGGAAGCAATCTCGTTTCTCAATAAATACAGTGAAACAGTTTGAAGTAAAAAAAGGATTCATTCCCATAATTGAAATTTATCGTAGGCGACAAAAGACAGCAACCTTTGAGAAACTTCCTAACCGAGGAATTGGATGCTCTAATTTTGCTCTAATACATATCATTTTCTGTCTACTTGCTCATTTCACGAGATAACTTAAACTAAAAACTGTCATTTTGCCAACTCTGCTTTAAAATTTTTGGATCTGCAAAAATATCTATACAAATATCAGTTTTATGTGGACTGGAAAAGTTCGTCTATTCATCTCGAACTTTGTAAAGGTATGAAGGGCTCTAGTTCACTGTGTTATAGGCTAAAGTGCGTTATTTCTTAGTGGTTCTCTCGTGGCTTTCTATCAAGAGCTGGCTAATATTTCTTCTGAATTTATCCACATTCTGACGTTTGCATGCTCTATAATATTTTTTGTGTCTCTTCTGATATTATTTTGATCAGATTAATTTCTGTATTTCACTCTCTGTTGATCTCTCTTGATATATGTGACGTTTGTCCTAGGCTGCAATTTTTCTAAATATCTCTGCAGCCTTTTCTCAACCATCACCCATTTACAACAGCAGTAGCATCATTATAGAGTCATCTACAAACTTACAACATTGAACATCCTCCGATTTCCCTTCATTCTACATTACCTCTTTAAATCCTCTTCAAGAATTAATTTTAATTGAAAAAGCTCTTTCAGTCGTTCTTAGCATCAAACTATAACATTGGCAAGTCAAGACTGATAAAAAGGCATTTCTTTGTTTAAACTACCAATATAATTCTACAATCATCAACACTTACATCAACTCAATAGCTCTAGTTTAAAGATTTAGGCTTTGAAATGTCCAGTTCAACTGCAAGAACAAGTCTCTTCCACCATCGTCTGTTCCTCTTTGTCTTAATCCTTTGCTCAAGGTGATGATGACGTCATTAAGCTTTGCATTTCTGTTCATAGCATTCCAAAAAGCCAGTAATCAGTCCTGTACCCTTTCTGCAACAACTTGAGATCTTTTCTGAAAACTACTTGCGGCTAAAAGTTTATTGGTCCATTATGTGCAATTTGGCTAATTTTTGTCATTTTCTTGATAACCTTTTTATGTAAATTTTCATTCCATGAGGCAATACCTTTACCCGTTCGTGTTAAAACTAGATTTCGCATTGCATTATCTTAATGTCATGGCTTGAGTAAAAGAAATAGTTAACGCCGGAGTTTGTTTTAAAGTTAACTACTGAATCACAACTCCTTTACTTTGTTGCTAGCTTCGACCCTCGCCACAGGCATAAATCTAAGTGAACTCTACAACTAATGCTTTGGATATAAACTGTGCTTGAGACAATGATAAATAGAAATCCAGACAGAGAATTCCATAGTATTAAAAGATCCAAATCCCCTTTCCCTTTCATAACCTACAGAAGTCATTCTCATGTTAAAAACATCACAATTTAAGTTTAACCCAATCCTTTCCACAACCACAGGCAATGACAATATACTCAACCTCAGTTTGATGTCATCCATGAAGTTCATTATTCGTAATGGGATACCGTAAGGCCTAATGTTTCAAAAATTAGGCCCCTTTTCTGCAAAGATGGGGCCTTTTTCGCCAGATTTTATAGGGGCCCACCGGCCATGGCCCAAGGGCGGTGAGCCACTCCGCCACTGGACTTTAATTCAAATGCAACTTGTTGCCGACATCTTATGCCGTTGTAGACGCCTTCATATAACAGCAACCCAGGCGATTTTTTTCATCTATCAATTTTGCGTGACACTAATTTGAATATGAAAATCTTCAGGTATGCAGATGTACTCAGCTTTCGTTGCATTTTGGTTGCTTTTTATTACTTCGAATAGTTCACCGCCCGACAAAGTTTTGAATTGAAGATGAAGTAAATAATAAGTCATGCAGCCGTTTGAAATTCATTTGATTTTTGGAATGTAGAAACTTCGGTAACTCAGCATATCCGCATTGAATTGCAATAAGGCGGTATATTCGATTTATGCTAGAAGAATATTTAGTACATTTGGATGTTAAGGTAGTTCAGAAGTCAGGAACACTTCAGCAATATTATTAATATAAAAATAGAAGCCAGGCAATAAAGGACTAGAGTTCCAATTGTACCGTTTTTGTTTCTTGGACCCCGGCCCTCTGAAATTCCTGCTTGCGCGCCTGCACAAATAGACATCCTGCCAACATTGAGTTGCTAAGCTCCAACATATCATGTCGTTTGTTCATTCGAATCGTATTTCCAAAGGTGAACGTCTTTCGCCAAAGGTGACATAATCCCGGTTATGTATCGAATGTATTTTGTGTGACTTATTTCACATTTAGGACACCCCATCTCTGTAAAAGGGATCTAAGCAGTCGTCACGTTACAGACAATTGCAGCCAGAATGTTACACTCAAGTCTAAGGGCAGCAAGTTTTATGTTGATCAGCCAATGGTAAGCCGAATATTCTCTGAGAGGTTTCCGAAATAGCAGCATAAAATGATAAAAACCACATTTTTCTGAATCAACCATCATTTTATAAAAATATTAGCATACAACATTGGTATTGTATTAAGGAGTCCTATCTCTTGTCATTAAAAACTTGTTCACAGTCTATAGACAACGACAACGTCTGTCTTTTCTTCGATGAGTGTCTGGTGCTCAGCAGATGCCCATTCTTTCAGCTTCACCCAAGGAGCACTGGTACGGCAACACCTTTGGCAGCATAACCTGAGCCGAGCAGAATCTGTGGTACACCCCTTTTTGGACTTGCATGGGGAACTCCTTCCACTCAGCTTGAAAAACCAGCTCAAGGACAGCCACTTGGTTGTTTAGCGTGGCATCGAGTCGAGCGGAGTGCATTTTTCAATACAATGTCTCGTTAGCTCCTGCACGATGGTCTGGTCCACCAAAATACTGGCCATGATCCATTCTGGAGTTTCCTTGGTAAGGATTTCGATCATAGGCAACTTGAAGAGTTCCTTTTCACAGGCGATCGAGGCACGAGCTCCGCAGAGGACATTTGGGGAGAAGTAGCACATGTGAGCGTAGAGTCCATCTGTGAAGAGAACAAAGCCAATTCTAATTCACTTATACATGGTCAAAGTTGACTGTGTTAGTAATATTTCAAGGCAATTTATCCCTACGTGCCTGGTAACTAGATCTGAGATAAGAGTGTCTTAAAAGCAAACTTAAAAGGAGATAGAGTAAAAAGCAAAGTAATGGCACAGAATCAACGTTGCATTTGCTAAACATGCTGAAAAGCTTTTTAAGGTACAATACAATTTGATAGTTTGTTTCTTTTTGTAACGCTATTCGTTTTATAGAAACGACCAAAAGGAAATGCTATTTATTAACAGAGACTTGAATCAAAATACTTCATGAAGTCTTTTCACAGAGACTTATTCAAAAGTTCATTGTGTTGGAACCGATCTACAGGAAGTAGTTAGATGCGTACCCATGAGTCTCTTTCGCCGCCTGATATTCCTGGCTTTCAAACTGCATTTCATTCTGTCTGCTGGCTCTGGTGAGTTAAATTGGACGCATTAGTCATTATTAATCCAACGTTACTTTCCATATTAATTGCACTATAGTCATTGCCTTAATTAATTCTCGATGGTGGGAATGTATCAATTTGGCATTCAGTGGCTGTGTAATTACTTCATATGACTTCTCTGGATAATTTGTTGATTTTATAAGATGTTGGATTGGAAACAGACTCTTGATATTTATCAGGACTTTATCAACTTAATAATCATTAAAGTAGGTCTATTAGAAATGAAAAATGCTTCTCTTCCAAATCTGTCCATCTTCCTTTAACATAATCTAGAGTTTGCCATTCCATCTGATCATATTGTTCAAGGGCCATTCTACATTCGTAATGCTCAAAATTTCGAATGAATAGTATCTGAAAGCAGTGCAAAGCTATCCCTTTTTGGTTATAGTGAACTCCCGATGCTACTTGCATTCTTAAGATAAATTCAACTTTGTTTACCATTTTGCCGATCGTCTGGTACATATTTCTATTCTCTGAGAAATCGAAGCCAGTTCAGCCTCCATTTTCAGCGTATGAACTAATTTAGAAGAATATAGGATTAGCAATAAAAGCAGAAAAATTCAACCCAAAGAGTTATACACCACTTAATTAGCCCTACGTTTGAGTTTGGGGAATCTGTCACTATTTATCAAATAGCTACGCCTTTGAAAATACTCCCACAATGAATAGTTCCAATTTCACAATAAATAGGTAAATGGTAAAATGCTAGATTTCCAAATTTAAAGTAAACCTTCAGAGCTCAGGTTGAAGTGTTTGAATGTCAACATACCTGGAACAAGGCACATGGACATCCTTTGATCTTTATCTTCCAGTTTCATCGAATCATCGGAGCACCCTTTAGTCTGATCTGCCAGTTTCTTAGCTTGTTCCATGACTGTATGAAATTATTTTACTTGTAGGTTTCAATAACATTCCAACGTTTTAAAATAAGTTTTTCATTTCAACTTTTTCCCAACACTGACTGTAATTTAGCTAGGTAACTCTGAATATGTAGTCTGAATCATTCTACATTCAATAACTAGCCTGAAAGTAGATTCTTAACACGTGTTGAAATGAAACGACCCACACACATCAATTATAATTTGTATTACAATATAGCTTGACAAGACCTCTTTTTTTAAAGCAACAGTTAAACGATCAAGATAAGGGTCTACGTTTGCAGGTACAAGTTCTGAAGATGTTACTTGCTTCGGCGGAAACTTAATTCTGAAACATAGGTTATACATCGAATTGCGAAAAACATCAAAATGACATACTATGCCTTTTTGTCCTTTGCCAATTTACTCGGGGAATGTAAGTGTCATTGTCACTTTCGCAAATCCAAGAAGAGCAGCCTAAGGATAAATTGAAATTTTTTTTAAAAGCGGTTGATTGTCATCAAGATCTTTATAATAATAATAGAGTGATGGTTAGTTCCGAAGGGCTTGGAAACAAAATGCTACACCAACTTGTTGCTATTTTCATTCCCAAATAAATACTTCTGTTTATTTAGAATAAAAAGTCAGAAACATTTCGAAGGCAAAAGAGTCCTAGGAAGACTTCTTGCTCGTTTGCTAAATGAATGAATGGGTTTTCCTTTCAAACTTTAAGATACTAATGCAGTTTGTTGTTAATGAAATACCTGGGCTTTGATCTGTTTCAAGGAAGAATGACCTTGATAGTCCAAGTCTGTCGATGATGTCGATATTAGTGTCTGTGTAAGAAAGTATATTAATTATATTGCAAACGCCTTTATGATTGTATAATAGCTTTCTGCTATCATCTTCGTGATACCCATGATAAATGCTATTATGAGACGGTTAATGCTCAGAAAGATAATAAACGGATTTTGATTTTCGCAGCAATCGCCTGATTGAGTGTTTCAACTCACCATCAAGACCCACGGCTTTCAATTCATCAGCAAAAGGCTTTTCCGCCATGTTTTCTTTGCAATGTTTTGCTTTTGATTTTTCTTGGCACACAGTCGTACTTTGCTCTAAAATGTAAGAGGACCATGTCTTTGATGTTAAGTGGTTCAGAAGAATCTACATTTCTTGGATCAACTTCTCAGGCAAACCAGGCTCATGTATAGCTTTCGATTAAACTGAAAGCTGATTAAAAACGCACAATTAGAAATTGCCTTATTGCTGCAAAAGATGAGAAGACTAAAAAGAGTTAACAAACCTTGACTTGTTTGTTTGTAAAATGACTTTTTGGCACATCCAAGACTTTCTGATCTCGAGTTCTTCTTTCGCATGTTTTTGAAAAATTGCTTGATTTTCCAAATGCGAGAAACGGGCTCCTAAAAAGCAATCATTACATATCAAAGAACTAGCAATAAGGAGTTACAAAAATGTGCTTCTTGTTGGATGGTTGTCTAGGTTTAAAAAATAGGCTCTCCATTATTATCTTAATAGCTAAGATGATCTTGAAAAAAACAATTACCGTTTTATTTGGAAATCCGCTGTCCTGTGATGGCTTGTCTTGCTTAGAAAGCACCTTACCCATCGTGTGATGACGATTATAGATACCAGAATGGCACTTCTCAAAAACAGTGTATTTCAAATTGAATAACGAATTCACAAGCGACTAGTAGTAGAAACTACAAGCGAGCGAGTAAACAATGATTTGATTAGAGTGTGTGCCGCTTTATATATATAACTTCTCGACAATTTGACGTCACAATCGTAATTTCTAAATATAGAAGCGCATTAACTTGAATAGTAAGAAAAATTTGACGTAACAATGGAGAGGTGCATTCAACATGTTGCAATCTGCATTTCTTTTATGCCCCTGTATCAGTTATGAATATCAAACTATTTTTAACTTTATCATGTAACGTTGCGAGTATTAGCACGATTTGCTAGTATTTGCCCTCCGAAATACACAAAATACAAGTTATTAAAGCTAAATGAATCAGTTAGCAAGGTTTAAATACATTTTCAAGCAGGTTCTTGACAGGCAGGGTATATTCTAAATTCGCAATTCTTCTAGTTAAATGAAAAGAGCAGTTTCTTAATTATTTTGTATTATCTGTATGTCAGTTCACTTAACCAAAAACATTATCTATCTAAACTCTTACAGTTGATTTTAGCGATAATTAAAAACTCTTATAGTTAGAATTGTCAGGTTAATCTTACCAAAATGCATAATTGGGGAACCACTCCCAAGGCCTTACTTTATTGTTGGTTTTGCCATTAAAATTGTGTTTTTATTTGCAGTATTGCTTGCTCCATAGGCATTGCCCCCCCATCCCACCCCACCCTCCCAATTTTCAAAATGAATTTTCGACACTGGGCAGCACCCATGCACCTCATGGACCATCGTCTGTCTTAGAAGAAGTGAAGAGTTGAACTTGACGATGCCATTGAATAACAGACTTTTGTTTTCATAAAAGCTCGTGTATTACCGTAAAAGCTCTATTATGCTCTAGGGGGAGTTTATTTCTTTTCTTCGGTCTAAGAGGTTGGGATATTGGAAAATTGGGGGGCATATCAAAAACTCGAAGTAAGTATACTACAAATGTGTTTCTATGCAATTTTTGCTAAAAATTGTCATAAGAATTTTCTACGATTAATGATTTCATGTTTTTTTATTATTTGAACAGTGGTGGGTGAGATGAGAGGAGCAAAATCGCCAAAAGATAATTTTATTGATTAATTTTATAATTTAATTTAACAACTCTCAAGAATCATGCATTACTGATAACAGATGAAATTTCAAAGAATAAATTAATTAGCCATAATTTTCTGGTTCTTGTCTATTAATGCTTGTTTAGTATGTAAAGGAAAGATTATGCTCACATAGGAATTATGTTTTGGGGCAGACAAAATGATTGGTAGTTTATGAATTTTCTTGCCAAATGAGGCTCCACTAGTAGGACGAACAATTCCGAGATTGGGAAAGCGGATGAAACAGCATTTTCCCGCAAGCATAAAGACAAAAGCCTTGCAGGGAAAAAGAAGAACTGCTTAAAAATTGAAGATACAAAAATC
This sequence comes from Nemopilema nomurai, assembly GCA_003864495.1. Lineage (NCBI taxonomy): Eukaryota > Metazoa > Cnidaria > Scyphozoa > Rhizostomeae > Rhizostomatidae > Nemopilema > Nemopilema nomurai. The sequence goes on from ML133455.1 coordinate 2,900,562, forward strand.
ATGTGCAATTTGGCGCCATAAGGAAACATCTTTTACCAAAGTCAGATTGTGCCAAAGCAACGACATTTTTCACATAATTTTGTACGCTGGAGTGTCTTTTCAGCTGGTAGTTTCGGAATCTGTCTAAATTTCTATGCAAAGTCCAGTTTTATCTAAACAGATAGAGTTTGTTTTTCTGGTCAGTAGATGAAGGGGGGGGGGGGGCGTGCCCAATAAAAAATCGGAAATCAAGCCGGTTATAGAATTTTTAGGTTTTGTAGACTTTTCCCGAAAATTTTGGAAGTTATTTCCACACAAAGCAATTTGAATGTAACCCGAATTAACACCAAACACCTCCGAAAGATATATTTATTGAAAACATAACCTTATTGATAAGATTAAACTCATTGAAACAAAACATTATTCCATTTTTACTCTTGGTTAGACCTTGAAGAACATAACCGTGAAAAATTAACAACCATTCGGAACATTAAATAACTTCATCGCTACAATTTACTTAACTTATGCTTATAGGTGTTGATTAGAGAAATTTTATTCTATTGTAATAATCGCGAAATCCATCTTTTGAATCCTCGCAGCCATATTCATCTTAATCTTAGAAAATATTTTGAAAGCTTTAAGTGCAGATTAAAGGGGCTGGAAGGGTGTTGCCAACGGGTAATTGGCCTTGTATTAAAAACATTTCCCTTGCCAGCCCCGGGCTTGTTTTCTTTTTACTTTGACTCTTCCAAAGAAAAGGTAAAGTGGACGCTGATTGGTGGTTAGACAGCCAATCATGGGCTCTTCTCACAACACTCTATTGTTTTGCGATCCAAAACAGGGTGTTTATTTTGTAAGCTTTTGATCCTTTTCTGACATTTACATACTTTGATAAGTAACGGACAGGAATTAACTTTAAGCATACGAAATTATGTTTCTGTTGTTTCACAATATTGTGAGTTATGTACAAAGTAACATTTCTCAACCAATAAAGCCTAGATGTTTAAAGCATTGACTCAAGTATTCTTAAAGCAATAGTGTTCCCGATGGATAGATTCTGATGGGAAAGGTCACCCACAACAGGGGTGCAACTAACGAGGGGGTTGTCCTGATGGTCCAGACGGAGAAAGAGGAAGAGGGATGGATATATACGACACATTCCGACACAAAAACCTGTAAAAATGGAAGCATCAGTAACATGATGGGTGTAATTTCTTCGTTTTACTTGTTCTACGAATTCTCTCTATAAAATATGGTACTCTGAAGAATCGGATCTCACAAGAGTACAGAGAAAGAGTATAGTCAGTCTGGCACGCACTCGTTCAGTCGAACGCCATCGTACCTTCGAGTCATACTGTTTGCTCTATCGTGCCAATGCTGCAGTAATTGAGTCTATCGTCAAGCCCTTGGACTCTATTGTGACTTTCATGATGCACGACACACTGACTTTGAAGAAGAGTGGTCCTGGGACTCAGAAGCAAAATTTACGCCACAAAGCTTGTATTACTTGTGCAGTTACTTTGCAAATGTATTTTCATTTATTTCGGCAATGAACGGGATGGAACCTAAAAGACCACTTGTAAAAGAATCACATGGAAGAAATCAAGATAGCAATTGACACAAGTTCCTTAAAAATTTCACCAATGAGTTGTAGGCCTTCTTTTGGAATGCTGTAGGGCCAGGTATCAGTCTCAAAACCCCATTGTCTCACCCAGTGACACGTTGGTAAACAATCTCCTGGTGTACAAGAAGCACATGAATATCATAGAAGGCTCGAGATCTAAATTCTGGATCCAGCATTGCGCATGTCAGCAAGTATTTCACAGATAAAAAAGTATAATTCTTCAGGACCCAATCAGTCTTTGTGTAGCAACGCTGTTGATTTACGTTTTAAATTCTTTTGTCTTTAGATTTTCAACCATGGATGAGAAGGGAGACGTGGGAAGCATGAGGAGTTTTTGGTATGCCATTTATGCCTTCCTACTGTCATCCTGTAGGACTGGTCCAATAGGAAACGTCGCTAACCTGTTGAATATTTGTTTATAAACTCTAAGAGTCTTTGCTAATCTTGAGCCAGATTTCCCCAAGTAGAACACCGCCCATTCTCCTCGCGATCATAGTTCTTTATAAATTGCCCGTACAGCTTTTTCATGTTCTTGATATGAAATTTTCTGATCGCTTGTAAATGCGCCTTGTGCATATCAAATCACTTAGGTCGACAGGAGTACCACAATGTACATCGGACAAATCCCTTCCACTGGGCAACTTGAAGTGAGTTTCGTTAAGGAAGCAATCTCGTTTCTCAATAAATACAGTGAAACAGTTTGAAGTAAAAAAAAGGAATCATTCATAATTGAAATTTATCGTAGGCGACAAAAGACAGCAACCTTTGAGAAACTTCCTAACCGAGGAATTGGATGCTCTAATTTTGCTCTAATACATATCATTTTCTGTCTACTTGCTCATTTCACGAGATAACTTAAACTAAAAACTGTCATTTTGCCAACTCTGCTTTAAAATTTTTGGATCTGCAAAAATATCTATACAAATATCAGTTTTATGTGGACTGGAAAAGTTCGTCTATTCACCTCGAACTTTGTAAAGGTATGAAGGGCTCTAGTTCACTGTGTTATAGGCTAAAGTGCGTTATTTCTTAGTGGTTCTCTCATGGCTTTCTATCAAGAGCTGGCTAATATTTCTTCTGAATTTATCCACATTCTGACGTTTGCATGCTCTATAATATTTTTTGTGTCTCTTCTGATATTATTTTGATCAGATTAATTCCTGTATTTCACTCTCTGTTGATCTCTCTTGATATATGTGACGTTTGTCCTAGGCTGCAATTTTTCTAAATATCTCTGCAGCCTTTTCTCAACCATCACCCATTTACAACAGCAGTAGCATCATTATAGAGTCATCTACAAACTTACAACATTGAACATCTCCGATTTCCCTTCATTTCTACATTACCTCTTTAAATCCTCTTCAAGAATTAATTTTCATTGAAAAAGCTCTTTCAGTCGTTCTTAGCATCAAACTATAACATTGGCAAGTCAAGACTGATAAAAAGGCATTTCTTTGTTTAACTACCAATATAATTCTACAATCATCAACACTTACATCAACTCAATAGCTCTAGTTTAAAGATTTAGGCTTTGAAATGTCCAGTTCAACTGCAAGAAACAAGTCTCTTCCACCATCGTCTGTTCCTCTTTGTCTTAATCCTTTGCTCAAGGTGATTGATGACGTCATTAAGCTTTGCATTTTCATCGCTCATCACCCGCAAACCTTCTTGCGCTTTTGATTTCAACCTCTTTTCCTCCGCTTCCTGTTTCCTCAATTCTTCTACCTGGTCCATCAGTACCACATTTTTACTCTCAAGCGCATCAATCCTGCATCTTTGCATCTGGGTATCCCTTTGAAACGAGGCTATTTCTGACTTCAAGGAGAGACTATGTTCCAAGTGTTCCTTGAGCTCCAAATCCATGGACTTTAGCAGCTCATTTTTGTCCTCTTCTAACTTGTCACTCTGTGAAAGAATATTTACATAATTATATTCAAAGATACAGCACCGTAGCAAAGACTAAATTGAGATAGAAGGCAATTCAAATTTGAAAACCAAGTTCACAGTAAGAATGTCTGTCGTTGTAGATCACTTCCGTTATCAGCAAATCACTCGCTACGGACTTTCAAGAGAAGCAAAGGTAAAATCAGCATCTAATGATAAGATTGACTGCTTTGCAATTTTTGCTGTGCTTTTCAATGATTGATTACCTTTCCTTTTGTGTCAAGAAAGGTTCGATTGCGCA
>ML133455.1:2905766-2922247 GCA_003864495.1 Nemopilema nomurai
ATTGTCACTTAAACTTGGATTGGAAACAGTCTCTACACCTTTCATCCGCAGGCCTTCTCATTGAAAAGGTAAGAGGTAAGTAGACGAGCAACATATTTACGTGACCATCGTTTTTATGCAATTTTTATGAACTTGTTTATAGGGTCTAACTTTAGTAAATACATAGCTATAAGTCTCATAAGCTTTATGTTGCTTGGCTCTATCGGAATCTCTATCGGCCATTTTTCTATCTTTAGTTACCCTCGATTTCATGAAATTGATTGTGAGGTCATTATCACCAGGCAACGCGCAGAGCTTTTTTCCCTACCAGAACTGTTTCTCTCAGTAGGCACATTGAGAATCTTGTGTAACTTTAACACCACTTTGTATACTTTAAACTTGAAAAAGAATGGTCCAAAACAAGTTCAGTTATCAGTAATAAGATTACCTCTTAAATTTTGAGGGGCGCGGAAGGCCATCCTATATGGCAATCCAAAACACTAGAAACGACACTTTCAAGTCAAGAAAAAAAATTTTCTTAGCTTCAGGGATAGATTTAGGCAAATGAATTCTCAACATGGCTATACGTAATTCATGCAATGATCATGCACAAATCACGCCCTTTTACTTTATCTTCTTAGAGAGCAAAGTTTGCGGAAGCATTAACCAGAAAACTATTCACTCCCTTATATATTGAATTCATTGATTCACTTCCAAAAAATTAACATAAAATCTCTAAATCTATGTTCATCTAGTTCTTTCTACCCTTTCACGTTAACTTCCTGTAAGATCCTTGATTTTGATTCTTTTAGCTTCTTTGATTCATATTTTAATATCACTTATTATTTTGCAGAGCATTGCGAATTTGCAGCAAGAGGCAGCTCAGAGAATCTGCCATTGATGCCTTTGCTTATTGTCGGTCTATGGCGCCAAGATTATCAGTGTTTACAGGCGATACATCTACCATGCAATGCAAGATATTGCATTATTATAGCAATGAACAAGAATTGGTCAGAATACTTGAGTTAGAGAGGGAAAGCTTGCGACCAAAAGATTCCTCGAAGAGCAAATTCATGCATTCTTCTTCTTCCAATAGTGCAATGGTGAAATAGTGCCAGTGCATTAGGCCATGACTTTGATCAGGCAAAGATGATGTTTGGTTTGCAATATATCTGGAGGTTGAGTTTAAATTATACTAAGCAATGTTCCGTATAAATGTCCCAGGGAAGTTAGCCCTACCTTTCCTGGCCACAACAGTGGTGGAGTGGCTTTGCTTATTATTGGATGGTCAAATCACCTTTTAGGCCCCTTCCTAAAATAGTGTGACTGTACGTTTTTCGACTCCCTTAGTCCCAACTGAACCCTTTATTTGACCTTTTGGACGCCATCATGGCCAGGGTGTTGCAATACTTTTATCCAGGTATTGTACTTTTATCTACATAGTTTATATATTATAAAAATATATTCCTTATCTTCAATAAAGCCCCTATTCAATTGCCTTCTTCTTCGGGCCTCTCTGCTACCACACCACATCTAATAAATCACTTAGCTGTAGCAGTTATTTCGACTTTGTCTTTTGGCTTGTAAGCTTGATTGTCGCTTGACCTTCTAAGCTAATTTTTGGTTAAGTCCAGTGAAGGACACGTTACAGAGGTTACATTAAAAAGGAACGTTATCAATCTTAAGAGTTTTGGAGCTGTAACAGACGAAGTGAGTTTAGCATTTAAATTGAAGAATAACCCCAATTTTCCTTCGAAATAAATGTCCTTCCCAAAGTTTTAAGAAAAAACTATTGAATTTCCAAAAATGCTTAGATCTATGGTGCTAATAAAAACATTTTCCCAGTTTTTGAGACATCTGATTGGCTCATCACTGCGCCAACAAGCAAATTGGCTGTTCAACTAGCATTTTAAGAAATTCCCATATGAAAAAGCATTTCCAATTGACAACTGTATGCAACCAGAAAGTTTAAGTGTTTGCTGGATATGGAGTAGCGATTCGAACTGTTAACTTGCAGTCCAAATGACTATCATACATTTTTGCAGTCGTTGATAACGTTTAAATCGGTGGTTAAAAAGATTAGCTTTAAAAGCCCATGATAACTATGAATTTTTTTTCGGCAGCACAAAAAGGAAGGCATCATAATTTTCTGAATCAACCATCATTTTAATAATAAATATTGGAATACAACATTAGCATTGCATTAAAGAGTCCTATCTCTTGGTCATTAAAAAACTTGTTCACAGTCTATAGACAACGACAACGTCCTGTCTTTTCTTCGATGAGTGTCTGGTGCTCAGCAGATGCCCATTCTCTCAGCTTCACCCAAGGAGCACTGGTACGGCAACACCTTTGGCAGCATAACCTGAGCCGAGCAGAATCTGTGGTACACCCCTTTTTGGACTTGCATGGGGAACTCCTTCCACTCAGCTTGAAAAACCAGCTCAAGGACAGCCACTTGGTTGTTTAGCGTGGCATCGAGTCGAGCGGAGTGCATTTTTTCGATACAATGTCTCGTTCGCTCCTGCACGATGGTCTGGTTCACCAAAATACTGGCCATGATCCATTCTGGAGTTTCCTTGGTAACGATTTCGATCATAGGCAACTTGAAGAGTTCCTTTTCACAGGCGATCGAGGCACGAGCTCCGCAGAGGACATTTGGGGAGAAGTAGCACATGTGAGCGTAGAGTCCATCTGTGAAGGAGAACAAAGCCAATTCTAATTCACTTATACATGGTCAAAGTTGACTGTGTTAAGTAATATTTCAAGGCAATTTTATCCCTACGTGCCTGGTAACTAGATCTGAGATAAGAGTGTCTTAAAAGCAAACTTAAAAGGAGATAGAGTAAAAAGCAAAGTAATGGCACAGAATCAACGTTGCATTTGCTAAACATGCTGAAAAGCTTTTTAAGGTACAATACAATTTGATAGTCTGTTTCTTTATTTAATGCTATTCGTTTTTATAGAAACGACCGAAAGGAAATGTTATTTATTAACAGAGACTTTAATCAAAATACTTCATGAAGTCTTTTTCACAGAGACTTATTCAAAAGTTCATTGTGTTTGGAACCGATCTACAGGAAGATAGTTAGATGCGTACCCATGATGGTCTCTTTCGCCGCCTGATATTCCTGGCTTTCAAACTGCATTTTCAATGTGTCTGCTGGCTCTTGTGAGTTAAATTGGACGCATTAGTCATTATTAATCCAACGTTACTTTCCATTATTAATTGCACTATAGTCATTGCCTTAATTAATTCTCGATGGTGGGAATGTATCTCAATTTGGGGCATTCAGTGGCTGTGTAATTACTTCATATGACTTCTCTGGATAATTTGTTGATTTTATAAGATGTTGGATTGGAAACAGACTCTTGGATATTTATCAGGACTTTATCAACTTTAATAATCATTAAAGTAGGTCTATTAGAAATGAAAAATGCTTCTCTTCCAAATCTCTCCATCTTCCTTTAACATAATCTAGAGTTTGCCATTCCATCTGATCATATTGTTCAAGGGCCATTCATACATTCGTAATGCTCAAAATTTCGAATGAATAGTATCTGAAAGCAGTGCAAAGCTATCCCTTTTTGGTTATAGTGAACTCCCGATGCTACTTGCATTCTTAAGATAAATTCAACTTTGTTTACCATTTTTGCCGATCGTCTGGTACATAATTTCTATTCTCTGAGAAATCGAAGCCAGTTCAGCCTCCATTTTCAGCGTATGAACTAATTTAGAAGAATATAGGATTAGCAATAAAAGCAGAAAAATTCAACCCAAAGAGTTATACACCACTTTATTAGCCCTACGTTTGAGTTTGGGGAATCTGTCACTATTTATCAAATAGCTACGCCTTTGAAAATACTCCCACAATGAATAGTTCCAATTTCACAATGAATAGGTAAATGGTAAAATGCTAGATTTCCAAATTTAAAGTAAACCTTCAGAGCTCAGGTTGAAGTGTTTGAATGTCAACATACCTGGAACAAGGCACATGGACATCCTTTGATCTTTATCTTCCAGTTTCATCGAATCATCGGAGCACCCTTTAGTCTGATCTGCCAGTTTCTTAGCTTGTTCCATGACTGTATGAAATTATTTTACTTTAAGGTTTCAATAACATTCCAACGTTTTAAAATAAGTTTTTCATTTCAACTTTTTCCCAACACTGACTGTAATTTAGCTAGGTAACTCTGAATATGTAGTCTGAATCATTCTACATTCAATAACTAGCCTGAAAGTAGATTCTTAACACGTGTTGAAATGAAACGACCCACACACATCAATTATAATTTGTATTACAATATAGCTTGACAAGACCTCTTTTTTTAAAGCAACAGTTAAACGATCAAATAAGGGTCTACGTTTGCAGGTACAAGTCTGAAGATGTTACTTGCTTCGGCGGAAACTTAATTCTGAAACATAGTATGTATACATCGAATTGCGAAAAACATCAAAATGACATACTATGCCTTTTTGTCCTTTGCAATTACTCGGGGAATGTAAGTGTCATTGTCACTTTCGCAAACCCAAGAAGAGCAGCCTAAGGATAAATTGAAATTTTTTTTAAAAGCGGTTGATTGTCATCAAGATCTTTATAATAATAATAGAGTGATGGTTAGTTCCGAAGGGCTTGGAAACAAAATGCTACACCAACTTGTTGCGATATATTGGTTCATTCCCAAATAAATACTTCTGTTTATTTAGAATAAAAAGTCAGAAACATTTCGAAGGCAAAAGAGTCCTAGGAAGACTTCTTGCTCGTTTGCTAAATGAATGAATGGGTTTTCCTTTCAAACTTTAAGATACTAATGCAGTTTGTTGTTAATGAAATACCTGGGCTTTGATCTGTTTCAAGGAAGAATGACCTTGATAGTCCAAGTCTGTCGATGATGTCGATATTAGTGTCTGTGTAAGAAAGTATATTAATTATATTGCAAACGCCTTTATGATTGTATAATAGCTTTCTGCTATCATCTTCGTGATACCCATGATAAATGCTATTATGAGACGGTTAATGCTCAGAAAGATAATAAACGGATTTTGATTTTCGCAGCAATCGCCTGATTGAGTGTTTCAACTCACCATCAAGACCCACGGCTTTCAATTCATCAGCAAAAGGCTTTTCCGCCATGTTTTCTTTGCAATGTTTTGCTTTTGATTTTTCTTGGCACACAGTCGTACTTTGCTCTAAAATGTAAGAGGACCATGTCTTTGATGTTAAGTGGTTCAGAAGAATCTACATTTCTTGGATCAACTTCTCAGGCAAACCAGGCTCATGTATAGCTTTCGATTAAACTGAAAGCTGATTGAAAAACGCACAATTAGAAATTGCCTTATTGCTGCAAAAGATGAGAAGACTAAAAAGAGTTAACAAACCTTGACTTGTTTGTTTGTAAAATGACTTTTTGGCACATCCAAGACTTTCTGATCTCGAGTTCTTCTTTCATGTTTTTGAAAAATTGCTTGATTTTCCAAATGCGAGAAACGGGCTCCTAAAAAGCAATCATTACATATCAAAGAACTAGCAATAAGGAGTTACAAAAATGTGCTTCTTGTTGGATGGTTGTCTAGGTTTAAAAAATAGGCTCTCCATTATTATCTTAATAGCTAAGATGATCTTGAAAAAAACAATTACCGTTTTATTTGGAAATCCGCTGTCCTGTGATGGCTTGTCTTGCTTAGAAAGCACCTTACCCATCGTGTGATGACGATTATAGATACCAGAATGGCACTTCTCAAAAACAGTGTATTTCAAATTCAATAACGAATTCACAAGCGACTAGTAGTAGAAACTACAAGCGAGCGAGTAAACAATGATTTGATTAGAGTGTGTGCCGCTTTATATATAACTTCTCGACAATTTGACGTCACAATCGTAATTTCTAAATATAGAAGCGCATTAACTTGAATAGTAAGAAAAATTTGACGTAACAATGGAGAGGTGCATTCAACATGTTGCAATCTGCATTTCTTTTATGCCCCTGTATCAGTTATGAATATCAAACTATTTTTAACTTTATCATGTAACGTTGCGAGTATTAGCACGATTTGCTAGTATTTGCTCCCTCCGAAATACACAAAATACAAGTTATTAAAGCTAAATGAATCAGTTAGCAAGGTTTAAATACATTTTCAAGCAGGTTCTTGACAGGCAGGGTATATTCTAAATTCGCAATTCTTCTAGTTAAATGAAAAGAGCAGTTTCTTAATTATTTTGTATTATCTGTATGTCAGTTCACTTAACCAAAAACATTATCTATCTAAACTCTTACAGTTGATTTTAGCGATAATTAAAAACTCTTATAGTTAGAATTATCAGGTTAATCTTACCAAAATGCATAATTGGGGGAACCACTCCCAAGGCCTTACTTTATTGTTGGTTTTGCCATTAAAATTGTGTTTTTATTTGCAGTATTGCTTGCTCCATAGGCATTGCCCCCCATCCCACCCCACCCTCCCAATTTTGAAAATGAATTTTTGACACTGGGCAGCACCCATGCACCTCATGGACCATCGTCTGTCTTAGAAGAAGTGAAGAGTTGAACTTGACGATGCCATTGAATAACAGACTTTTGTTTTCATAAAAGCTCGTGTATTACCGTAAAAGCTCTATTATGCTCTAGGGGAGTTTATTTCTTTTTTCGGTCTAAGAGGTTGGGATATTGGAAAATTGGGGGGCATATCAAAAACTCGAAGTAAGTATACTACAAATGTGTTTCTATGCAATTTTTGCTAAAAATTGTCATAAGAATTTTCTACGATTAATGATTTCATGTTTTTTTATTATTTGAACAGTGGTGGGTGAGATGAGAGGAGCAAAATCGCCAAAAGATAATTTTATTGATTAATTTTATAATTTAATTTAACAACTCTCAAGAATCATGCATTACTGATAACAGATGAAATTTCAAAGAATAAATTAATTAGCCATAATTTTCTGGTTCTTGTCTATTAATGCTTGTTTAGTATGTAAAGGAAAGATTATGCTCACATAGGAATTATGTTTTGGGGCAGACAAAATGATTGGTAGTTTATGAATTTTCTTGCCAAATGAGGCTCCACTAGTAGGACGAACAATTCCGAGATTGGGAAAGCGGATGAAACAGCATTTTCCCGCAAGCATAAAGACAAAAGCCTTGCAGGGAAAAAGAAGAACTGCTTAAAAATTGAAGATACAAAAATCATGTGCAATTTGGCGCCATAAGGAAACATCTTTTACCAAAGTCAGATTGTGCCAAAGCAACGACATTTTTCACATAATTTTGTACGCTGGAGTGTCTTTTCAGCTGGTAGTTTCGGAATCTGTCTAAATTTCTATGCAAAGTCCAGTTTTATCTAAACAGATAGAGTTTGTTTTTCTGGTCAGTAGATGAAGGGGGGGGGGGGGGGCGTGCCCAATAAAAAATCGGAAATCAAGCCGGTTATAGAATTTTTAGGTTTTGTAGACTTTTCCCGAAAATTTTGGAAGTTATTTCCACACAAAGCAATTTGAATGTAACCCGAATTAACACCAAACACCTCCGAAAGATATATTTATTGAAAACATAACCTTATTGATAAGATTAAACTCATTGAAACAAAACATTATTCCATTTTTTACTCTTGGTTAGACCTTGAAGAACATAACCGTGAAAAATTAACAACCATTCGGAACATTAAATAACTTCATCGCTACAATTTACTTAACTTATGCTTATAGGTGTTGATTAGAGAAATTTTATTCTATTGTAATAATCGCGAAATCCATCTTTTGAATCCTCGCAGCCATATTCATCTTAATCTTAGAAAATATTTTGAAAGCTTTAAGTGCAGATTAAAGGGGCTGGAAGGGTGTTGCCAACGGGTAATTGGCCTTGTATTAAAAACATTTCCCTTGCCAGCCCGGGCTTGTTTTCTTTTTACTTTGACTCTTCCAAAGAAAAGGTAAAGTGGACGCTGATTGGTGGTTAGACAGCCAATCATGGGCTCTTCTCACAACACTCTATTGTTTTGCGATCCAAAACTGGGTGTTTATTTTGTAAGCTTTTGATCCTTTTCTGACATTTACATACTTTGATAAGTAACGGACAGGAATTAACTTTAAGCATACGAAATTATGTTTCTGTTGTTTCACAATATTGTGAGTTATGTACAAAGTAACATTTCTCAACCAATAAAGCCTAGATGTTTAAAGCATTGACTCAAGTATTCTTAAAGCAATAGTGTTCCCGATGGATAGATTCTGATGGGAAAGGTCACCCACAACAGGGGTGCAACTAACGAGGGGGTTGTCCTGATGGTCCAGACGGAGAAAGAGGAAGAGGGATGGATATATACGACACATTCCGACACAAAAACCTGTAAAAATGGAAGCATCAGTAACATGATGGGTGTAATTTCTTCGTTTTACTTGTTCTACGAATTCTCTCTATAAAAAAGGTACTCTGAAGAATTTTTTCATTTTTCGGCGAAGAAATGGATCCCACAAGAGTACAGAGAAAGAGTATAGTCAGTCTGGCACGCACTCGTTCAGTCGAACGCCATCGTACCTTCGAGTCATACTGTTTGCTCTATCGTGCCAATGCTGCAGTAATTGAGTCTATCGTCAAGCCCTTGGACTCTATTGACTTTCATGATGCACGACACACTGACTTTGAAGAAGAGTGGTCCTGGGACTCAGAAGCAAAATTTACGCCACAAAGCTTGTATTACTTGTGCAGTTACTTTGCAAATGTATTTTCATTTATTTCGGCAATGAACGGGATGGAACCTAAAAGACCACTTGTAAAAGAATCACATGGAAGAAATCAAGATAGCAATTGACACGAGTTCCTTAAAAATTTCACCAATGAGTTTAGGCCTTCTTTTGGAATGCTGTAGTGCCAGGTATCAGTCTCAAAACCCCATTGTCTCACCCAGTGGCACGTTGGTAAACAATCTCCTGGTGTACAAGAAGCACATGAATATCATAGAAGGCTCGAGATCTAAATTCTGGATCCAGCATTGCGCATGTCAGCAAGTATTTCACAGATAAAAAAGTATAATTCTTCAGGACCCAATCAGTCTTTGTGTAGCAACGCTGTTGATTTACGTTTTAAATTTTTTGTCTTTAGATTTTCAACCATGGATGAGAAGGGAGACGTGGGAAGCATGAGGAGTTTTTGGTATGCCATTTATGCCTTCCTACTGTCATCCTGTAGGACTGGTCCAATAAGAAACGTCGCTAACCTGTTGAATATTCGTTTATAAACTCTAAGAGTCTTTGCTAATCTTGAGCCAGGTTTCCCCAAGTAGAACACCGCCCATTCTCCTCGTGATCATAGTTCTTTATAAATTGCCCGTACAGCTTTTTCATGTTCTTGATATGAAATTTTCTGATCGCTTGTAAATGCGCCTTGTGCATATCAAATCACTTAGGTCGACAGGAGTACCACAATGTACATCGGACAAATCCCTTCCACTGGGCAACTTGAAGTGAGTTTCGTTAAGGAAGCAATCTCGTTTCTCAATAAATACAGTGAAACAGTTTGAAGTAAAAAAAAGGAATCATTCATAATTGAAATTTATCGTAGGCGACAAAAGACAGCAACCTTTGAGAAACTTCCTAACCGAGGAATTGGATGCTCTAATTTTGCTCTAATACATATCATTTTCTGTCTACTTGCTCATTTCACGAGGATAACTTAAACTAAAAACTGTCATTTTGCCAACTCTGCTTTAAAATTTTTGGATCTGCAAAAATATCTATACAAATATCAGTTTTATGTGGACTGGAAAAGTTCGTCTATTCATCGAACTTTGTAAAGGTATGAAGGGCTCTAGTTCACTGTGTTATAGGCTAAAGTGCGTTATTTCTTAGTGGTTCTCTCATGGCTTTCTATCAAGAGCTGGCTAATATTTCTTCTGAATTTATCCACATTCTGACGTTTGCATGCTCTATAATATTTTTTGTGTCTCTTCTGATATTATTTTGATCAGATTAATTCCTGTATTTCACTCTCTGTTGATCTCTCTTGATATATGTGACGTTTGTCCTAGGCTGCAATTTTTCTAAATATCTCTGCAGCCTTTTCTCAACCATCACCCATTTACAACAGCAGTAGCATCATTATAGAGTCATCTACAAACTTACAACATTGAACCTCCGATTTCCCTTCATTTCTACATTACCTCTTTAAATCCTCTTCAAGAATTAATTTTCATTGAAAAAGCTCTTTCAGTCGTTCTTAGCATCAAACTATAACATTGGCAAGTCAAGACTGATAAAAAGGCATTTCTTTGTTTAACTACCAATATAATTCTACAATCATCAACACTTACATCAACTCAATAGCTCTAGTTTAAAGATTTAGGCTTTGAAATGTCCAGTTCAACTGCAAGAAACAAGTCTCTTCCACCATCGTCTGTTCCTCTTTGTCTTAATCCTTTGCTCAAGGTGATTGATGACGTCATTAAGCTTTGCATTTTCATCGCTCATCACCCGCAAACCTTCTTGCGCTTTTGATTTCAACCTCTTTTCCTCCGCTTCCTGTTTCCTCAATTCTTCTACCTGGTCCATCAGTACCACATTTTTACTCTCAAGCGCATCAATCCTGCATCTTTGCATCTGGGTATCCCTTTGAAACGAGGCTATTTCTGACTTCAAGGAGAGACTATGTTCCAAGTGTTCCTTGAGCTCCAAATCCATGGACTTTAGCAGCTCATTTTTGTCCTCTTCTAACTTGTCACTCTGTGAAAGAATATTTACATATTATATTCAAAGATACAGCACCGTAGCAAAGACTAAATTGAGATAGAAGGCAATTCAAATTTGAAAACCAAGTTCACAGTAAGAATGTCTGTCGTTGTAGATCACTTCCGTTATCAGCAAATCACTCGCTACGGACTTTCAAGAGAAGCAAAGGTAAAATCAGCATCTAATGATAAGATTGACTGCTTTGCAATTTTTGCTGTGCTTTTCAATGATTGATTACCTTTCCTTTTGTGTCAAGAAAGGTTCGATTGCGCATAGAAAATTTGTTAATAAACCTGAAGCTGAAGATTGAAAAAATGCAACATTTCGAAATGTATACTTCTCCTTTGAGAGTAGTGACAAGTTTATGTTCAGAAAGCTTTGATACAGGCGCCGATAATAGTATACTATCAAATAACTTTTCATACACTTCATGGCTAAACTTACTTCTTCTTCCACTGCCACCAACGTAGACTCTAGATGCCCCGCCTTTGTCTTCCAGTAGTTCATCTTTGAGGTCATTTCAAGAAGACCAGAGGACGTTGTCGTGCAACTTTCGTTGGCTTCTTGAAGACGACCCTCTAGTTTCTTGCGCTCCTCTTCCATGGCCTGGATACCGTTGCTCAATAGTGCGTTCTCTACACTCAGATTTTGAGCTCTCACGTCATATTTAGCGATATCTTGCAGCATTGAGAGTTGACGCTGGTGGCTGCTTTTAAGCTAAAACATAAATATAGAAAGGACATGGAGAACTTTTACTCTCAAAACAGACTTCCACAAATGAAGCAGGATTGATCAGTATCGCTTGACTACTTTTTGTCAAATATAATGCAAATCCATAATATAATATAATGCAAGAAAGTGTTCCGCTGTAACAAAGCAGACAAAAAAGGCAGTTGTACACTCGCTCTTTCTGCGTTCAAATACGCTGCTTGAAAATGATTGTTCGCTTCATTAATGAAAATGATGTTAAGAGGGTCTTTTAAGAAATGAATGGATAATGCTTGACAGTAATCACTTTCTAGTGAAGAATCCACACACCTTTTCATTCAGCTCCAGGCAGCAGCATCAGACTCAACAGCTTTTGATTGCCACTCGTTCACTTCCTTCTGTAAATCTTCTAATTTAGCAGACGACATTGCAGCAAGTTCTTTCAACACAAGCAGTTTCTTGATGCGATCTTCACTTTTCACTTCAAGTTCAATCTCTGCTTTTTTATAATTGTCTACCACGTTCTTGCTTGTCAATAGCATTTCTTTAGTTGAACGGAGTTCCTGCTCCATGGCAGAAATCTGTTCACTTTTGATGGCCTCGCTTTGCTTTGAAGCATTCAACTGTAAAGGAATTCGATCCTGTTATCTAATATTTCATGAATTTCAAGAGCAACAATATTATAGTTAAATCTCTTTATACAAATTGATGCAACATCTTCCTTTACCTTATTCTGCAGTTGTTGCGTTTCGACTTCCATCTGCTCTCGTTGTTCCTCCAAAATCTCTTGCAAGGAATCGATGATTGCTTGACTGCTCAGGTTTTCGGCCATCTTTTCTTCTCTCAACATCTGATTCTGCTTTCAAGGTATCCATCTCTTTGTTAAGTCTTGCTGGTTTTGAAGAAGGTTCTCCGCATTTTGAGTGAGCTGTGCTTTTTCGTTCTCCCACTGCTTCTGAATACCCTGATGCAGATAAAATACGGCTTGAAGTTAAAATAAGCATTGCCTTTGCAAATTTAAGTCAGTTTCTCTTGTAATAGTTGAAAGTAAATGCACGTACAGGGAATATAGCTGTGTATATTGTTTGAAATAATATTGTCCTGCGTCTAGTGGAAAATTACCTTCATGACATCCATTGCGTTTCTCAAAGCCGTTGCAGGACTGTTCACTTCCGTGTCGATGGAAATGCCAAAGCATTCTTTGAAGAATACAGCAAGCATCTGGCTCTCCACCAATTTCTGTGCTGTGAGTATGGACTTCTCTTGCTCCGCCTCAAGTTGTTGCTTAAGCAGAAATATCTAAAGAAGGAAATATTCTTTCCTCAATAGTGTGCAGTTTGCAAAAACATCTTTTCAAACATTATTGATATCTTTTCAAATATTCAATAAAAAGTATGTGGAGTTTTGTTTTTGTTTTCAAACTCAGGTATTTTTGCCTGTATGCACCATGTGTTACGAACCTTAAATGGATAGTTCTTCTCGAATTCTTTTTGATCTTCTCAACCAGTTTTTGATTGATTGCACGGAGATTCTCCTTGTCCTTCTCAACTGCACTCATCTTCTCCGCAAGCCCCTGCATCCAATCTGACTTTGGACAGCTCACTTTTCACCTCCACATAGCTGCCTTTCTGTCTTCTTCGACCGTTGCTTGCCATTGTTGATTATTTCGAAATAAGAAATTTGAAGTTTATCAATATCAATTTGAAGTTAGCCCTGATGATTCACTCAGAACGGCACTTAAATCAAGTGTGAAGTTTGTCTGTGTTTTGCCGACTTTATAAGACTGTGTATGATTGTGACGTCATTTGATTGAATCCCTATCGCAATATCGTCACAATTGAATCTAAAACGAGGCTAGGGGAATGGCAAAGTTCAGCTGTTGATTACAAATGGGTGCAGTGTACTATAATTGAAATTTGACATTGAATAATAAAATTCGATCTGATTTGCATTTAAGTTAATTTTGGGCATAATACCTTCTTGTAAAAAAACGAAGATAAAATAATGTGAAAAACAACCTCAGATTCCTAAAGGAGAGTAAGTTTATAATGCAAGAATATCTGAGGTGTGAGGAAGCCTCATCTCTACTAAAATTGAACTAAAGTTTGCAGACCTAATAGCAAACTACAAAGAGAAGTATACCGATTCTTTTTGCACAATGTGTGTTTCCCATGACGAATACATTGAACGATTATTGGATTGTCCAAATTTCTACCAAAAACACAAATAGAAAAGGCTTGTTATAGTGACAAATCAAGCCAAAGTTCTGGAAAAACCAATAAAAACTGAACTCAAAATAATGGTTTGCTTATTCTCAATTGCGGGGTAACTGCTTCGAAATGGAGATTTAGCTTTCTTATTATCATTATCAGATATTCTATGATAACAGTTGGGGCCAGCTTGCAGATATTTTCATAAAATCCATTTTCTATACAGCTGTACAAAAATTTCATTTCTGCATGCTAAGAAAATCATAGCAAAATCATAACAAGAAGGTTCCCCTGAATTTTTGGTAAATATCCGCTAAAAATAGTTTGCTGTCTATATTTCAGACTCAATACATGCTTACATACGATATTTTTCACAAAACTTCTAGGTTTATAATTTCAAAAAACCATTTTAATCAAATTTTACCAGAAGCTGC
Organism: Nemopilema nomurai; assembly: GCA_003864495.1. NCBI lineage: Eukaryota > Metazoa > Cnidaria > Scyphozoa > Rhizostomeae > Rhizostomatidae > Nemopilema > Nemopilema nomurai. Next base: position 2,919,816 of record ML133455.1, read on the forward strand.
ATTTCTTTTCTTTGCATTCCAAAAACCAGTAATCAGTCCTGTCCCTTTTTGCAACAACTTTGATTTCTTTTTTGAAAACCACATGCGGCTCCAGTTTATTGGTCCTTTATGTGCAATTTGGCTAATTCTTGTCATTTTTTGACAACTTTTTTATGTCAATCTTCATTCCATGAGGCAATACCTTTACCCGTTCGTGTTAAAACTAGATTTCGCATTGCATTATCTTAATGTCATGGCTTGAGTAAAAAAAATAGTTAACGCCGAGTTTGTTTTAAAGTTAACTACTGAATCACAACTCCTTTACTTTGTTGCTAGCTTCGACCCTCGCCACAGGCATAAATCTAAGTGAACTCTACAACTAATGCTGTGGATATAAACTGCGCTTGAGTCTATGACAAATAGAAATCAGACAGAGAATTCCATAATATTAAAAGATCCAAATCCCCCTTTCCCTTTCATAACCTACAGAAGTCAAGTTAAAAACATCACAATTTAATTTTAACCCAATCCTTTCCACAACCACATGCAATGACAATATACTCAACCTCCGTTTTGATGTCATTCATGACGTTCTTATTCGTAAGGGATACCGTAAGGCCTCATGTTCCAAAAATGGGGCCCTTTTTCTGCAAAGATGGGGCCCTTTTCACCGGATTTTATAGGGAGCCAACGGCCACAGACCAAGCGGCGGTGGGCCAGTCCGCTACTGGACTTTGATACAAATGCGACTTGTTGCCGACATCTCATGCTGTTGTAGACGCCTTCATATAACAGCAACCCAGGCGATTTTTTTCATCTATCAATTTTGAGTGACACTAATTTAAATATGAAAACTTTTCAGGTGTGAGATGTACTCAGCTTTCGTTGCATTTTGGTTGCTTTTTATCAGTTCGAATAGTTCACCGGCCGACAAAGTTTTAAATTAAAGATGAAGTAAATAATAAGTCATGCAACCGTTTGAAATTCACTTGATTTTTGGAATGGAGTAACTTCTGTAACTCAGCATATTCGCATTGAATTGCAATAAGGCGGTATATTCGATTTATGCTAGTAGAATAATTAGTACATTTGGATGTCAAGGTAGTTCAGAAGTCAGGAACACTTCAGCAATATCTTTGATATAACAATAGAAGCCAGGCAAGAGTAAAATTCCAATTGTGCCATTTTCTGTTTCTTGGACCCCGGACTTTGAAAATCCTGCTTGCGCGCCTGTACAAATAGATGGTTATTTCAAACGCATCCTGCAAAGACTGTGACATTCGCAAACGCGTGGAGACATTGCTACTTCATTTATGTCGCTCCGATGAGTTGCTTAGCTCCAACATGTCGCTGTTTCATTGGAATCGTATTTCCAAAGGTGAACGTTCTTGGCTAACGGATGACATTATCCAGGCTATGTGTTCATTTGGCATTTCTTGTACAACTCACTTGCCATTTTTCACATTTTGTGTGACTTGTTTCACATTAAGGACACCCTATATCTGTAACAGGGATCTAAGCAGTCGTCACGTTACAGACAATTGCAATCCAGAATGTTACACTTAAGTCTAAGGGCAGCAAGTTTTATCTTGATCAGCCAATGGTAAGCCGAATATTCTCTGCGAGGTTTTCGAAATAGCAGCATAAAATGATAAAAACCACATTTTTCTGAATCAACCATCATTTTTATAATAAATATTAGCATACAACATTGGTATTGTATCAAGGAGTCCTATCTCTTGGTCATTAAAAAACTTGTTCACAGTCTATAAACAACGACCACGTCTTGTCTTTTCTTCGATGAGTGTCTGGTGCTCAGCAGATGCCCATTCTCTCAGCTTCACCCAAGGAGCACTGGTACGGCAACACCTTTGGCAGCATAACCTGAGCCGAGCAGAATCTGTGGTACACCCCTTTTTGGACTTGCATGGGGAACTCCTTCCACTCAGCTTGAAAAACCAGCTCAAGGACAGCCACTTGGTTGTTTAGCGTGGCATCGAGTCGAGCGGAGTGCATTTTTTCGATACAATGTCTCGTTCGCTCCTGCACGATGGTCTGGTTCACCAAAATACTGGCCATGATCCATTCTGGAGTTTCCTTGGTAACGATTTCGATCATAGGCAACTTGAAGAGTTCCTTTTCACAGGCGATCGAGGCACGAGCTCCGCAGAGGACATTTGGGGAGAAGTAGCACATGTGAGCGTAGAGTCCATCTGTGAAGGAGAACAAAGCCAATTCTAATTCACTTATACATGGTCAAAGTTGACTGTGTTAAGTAATATTTCAAGGCAATTTTATCCCTACGTGCCTGGTAACTAGATCTGAGATAAGAGTGTCTTAAAAGCAAACTTAAAAGGAGATAGAGTAAAAAGCAAAGTAATGGCACAGAATCAACGTTGCATTTGCTAAACATGCTGAAAAGCTTTTTAAGGTACAATACAATTTGATAGTTT
>ML133455.1:3676990-3702746 GCA_003864495.1 Nemopilema nomurai
TCCTGAATTTACTGAGTTTGGTAGTAGGGTCCTTGACGAATACTTACCTAAAATCAGTAGCAGGTCAGTTTAATGGAACAAGCTTTAAAATTTTTTGATCTATTAAGCATTGAAAGGTCACTTAATGTAGACATTATCCTGTACAAATTGGTTTTACGTCCCATTTTGCAGTTTAAATGTATTTTATTCAAAAACATGCAAATATCAATTAAGATGGACATCTGCATTAAAACTTTGTATGTGTGGAAACTGTGATAATCAGTAATATCTTAATTGGTCTTAAATTGATTAGTTGTAGCTTAATTGTTCAAATCAAATTTGAATCAAGTTAAATCAAGAGTTTAAATCAAATTTGACAAATACCATTGAATTAGATATTTCATCAATGTTTTTCCTCTAGTATCTGACATCAAAAGTGTTTGAATCTTGGATAGTTTACAATTTTATTTAGATATACTTAGTTAAGTGGACATAAGCAAGGGGCCTTACAGGGTTCAAATGATTGTATGTGTAACTGGCACCTAATTTGAAGAATCATACATAAAAGAATATGATTGAAGAGTGAAGTTTCTGTTACAGGGGCATCCAGTTACAGTAAGGCCAAAATGTACCAACCAACAAAACACATACTAGTTGGTGAATAACAAAAAATACAGTCACACAAAGTTGAAATGTTTGGTGCCTCTTTCACGTCATTAGATATTTGCAATGTGAGGGACAGGGTGTTGAAAAATTTCCATTATTTAGCCAATGAAATAGTGAGACGAATCAATCTTATGCCCAGATTAGCAAGGCTAGCATATCTAGCAGAATTTTCAACATAACCAACTTCCCTTTCAGAAAAGACTAGAAATGACAACAAAGAAAAGAATCATTTAATGATTGAATAATGAGGCAGTTTGTAATGAAATACCAAGAAAATTTGGACTGTCAATCGATAAATATTTTGATTTTCCCTCCAGCTGGAAAGCGGGAGTAGACAAAATATAAATGAAAGAATAACAAGTATTACAATGCATGATTTGCTTGTAACCGAATAGTTGTTTGTAGGAAAGACCGAAATGGAAGACCAGTACACATAGACACAAATTGGCATCAAAGGTTGTTCATTAAATTGAACAGCGTATCAGCTGCTCTTTAAATGTATATGCTGTGTGAAAGATGACGCCATAATGAAACAATACGAGCCAAACCCTATTCAATATGAGACTACAAACATGAAATGTGATAAGTTAACAGACTCCTCCTCCTTTAAACCAAACATGAGTATAGGTTGTGAGTGAACAAAACAGTAAGCAATTATTGCAACTACTATAGTGAACCAAAGGTTTTAGGACTTAAAGTCTAAAAAATGACTAATCAAAAAAATTCGCTGAAGTGTCCATTTTCGATAACGTCCACAAAATTTTTACTGATGACCCGCGCTTTGTAAGACTATCAGCTAATTGTTTATCTACAGTTATCCAGTTAATGGAATTTACCTCTTTCTATCTATCTTTTGCTTGACTGATGCTATATCAATACGTAGACGTTTTTCAGCAACAAGCTTTGTTTATAATAGATTTTCATAAAGTAACTTGTGTAATGTTTTGTTCAGCGAAAGGACGCTAGGACCCAGGCCTTATATATTGTTATGTTGGTAGAGTTATATAACGTTACGTTCGAAGCACGCCGTTTTTTGGAGTTGTCTACAATCTGCCTATTAGGCCACCGCAAACATAAATATAACAAATTGGAAGGCATTTGAGACTTCTTTGATAATAGATGCAAGGTAGAGAGCAATGTCTAAACAATCCACATGTTGAGACCTATCTACTGAACGATTGATTTCTTCTCCTTGCAAAAAGGCAGCTTTTATGTCTATTGCTTTGGCTTTCCAACCCATTGTTGATGTTATGGCTAAGAATATGTGAAGTGATTTTGCTGGCAGTTGGTAAATCTGACCTCAACTCTGAATTCTGTTCCAATCCTCTTGCAACTAACCTAGCTTTAACAAATTTTTACCCATCAATCACCTTTTCTGTTACCCATCAATTACCATCATTACCCAGGGTGTGCTCATTCTTGTCTGTCCTGCATCTTCAACTTCATCAAAGACTTTGAATTTACACAAATTTTGCAATTAATATGTTTAGCTTCCTCCACTTTATCTGACACAGAATTGTTATTTACAACTTCCAGTGACTCCCACTCTTCGACATTTATCAAAATAAACCCCTTTTGGCTGCTCTTCCCCAAAATCCAGTTTGTTCAAGTATGCCCAGTTCCTTTCAGATGCTTTTCCACTTCTGCTTATTACTGTGCTTTCATGCCATACATCAATGGATGGATGAGGAAAACTAATTCGGCTAGGATCGCAATATCGTATCTGAGTCCAACGAAATTGGATGAGCGTCCTCTTAGTTGGTTAAAAAGTTCAAGATAAGTAAATTTGGTATTGTTAAACGTTATTGAAGTAACATGTTGGCCTGAGATATCTTTCGGTATATACGCTCCTCCTGAGCGCGTCCGCATTCCCCGTGTCACCTTCCGAAAGTGGTTTGCGAAGCGTGCTATGTAGATTACGGGAGATTAAAGAGGTGCTGGGTCCGGGTTCTATTCATGTTTATAAAACCTGTAAATATTGTAGGTCTTGATGTTATGTTTTCCTTTGTAGATTGCATGTACATAGAAAGTCAGCGCCCGACGTGCCATACTTCATTTGCTCGATCCGGGATATTAGAAAGGTGAGTTACCATAGCAATAACTTATGTAACTGCACAAAAACCTGATCGCTTAAGTTGTTGTTGCTGTTTAAAGATGAGGATTCTCTTTATGCTCATTCCGAAGTCTTGCGTTTCTTCTTGTAACGCTGACAAATATCGCATTGATCTGATACATCATCAACTAGATCCAAAGTGCTTGCTTCATTAATGCCTGCATCTTTCATTAAAGATTTCAGTCTTTGTGATATGCGGTGAGCAAACTGCTTATGAAGCTTTTCCACAAGAGCCCACTTTTCTTTCAAGGTTTGATTGGACTTGAACAGGATTCAACTGGTAACTCATGCTGATGTAGAGGAACACAGTAATGTCCTGAGCTTATGCACTGTAGATCAACTTCATGTCCAAAAATTGTTGCACTGTCATTTTCCAGATCTAGTTCTACTTTAGCAGCTTTTATTGAATCCTCACTCAAGAGTAATGAAATGTCACTCTCAACAACATCTGTCACAATTTTAAAATTGACAACTGCTAAAGAACATGGAATTGTCCTTTGGACTGTAACTAACACCCACCTCCAAATCTGAAAGTTCTATTGCTGTTCTGCTGGGCAACCTGTGACACTTTATCATCACTCAGTGAGTCCAAATAGCCATTCTTCACCCGCAACAGTAGAACTACATGCACTATCAAGAACTGCCGAATACATGCACTCTGCCACTAAAACTTGCACTTCTTGATTTCCAGTAAACAAAACTGCCTCCTCAAAAGCTGCTTTTCTCGCTTTAGTTTCATATGAATTTGGACAGTCCTTCTTAAGTGTCTTATTAACCGACAACTCCTACATCGTAGAGGATATCCATCTGGTCCAATGGGGTTAACCCGCTTGGTCCTTAATTCATTAGCCAGCAGCCGACCTCCCCTTTCCTTTACCTGGAATGCCAGTACTTCGACGATAGGCACTTTGCTGTATATTCTGAGGATGAAAGCTCCGCTTCCTTGCCCAATTAAAGCCACTTTGTGAGTAACCTTTTGTGAATAAGTCTTCCTGGTTTTGATCTGTTTCTTGATAACTTTCAGTAACATATGCCGGCTCAACCTTAATAGCACTATGAGATATGGTCTCCTTGGCCAGAGATTGTTTTCCAAAAAACCTTAAAGCACTGCCCATCTGTTTTAATAAATCGGCTGTCTGTTTATAATCCACTCCTGTAAGAACCAACTGACTGGCTTTCTGGTCTAATTCTGCTCCTCTAGAAGCCTGAATGCACGAACTGCTTCAGGAATCTCCATTTGAATTTGTTTGTTCTATTCTAAAGCTTTTCAAAATCCATTACATAAACATCCATCAACATGTCAGCCTTTCGGCCGAATCGGTCAAAGTCAAAGAATGTTTCATATGCATCAGATAATTCATCCTTCTTAAATATTTGATCCATGTAAGTGATTAGTTTCGTATTGCCATCTGCGACTTTCAAATCATCAATCGTCACAACACTAAACACTTTATCTCTTATCCCACTTCCATCATTCTCAGGCAAAGATAATGCAACTGCCAAGCCTTGTTTATTCTCTGTAAGATCTGTTAGCTCCTTCCAGGCATTTATCTCTTCAATCCATCTACTGTAAGTTTATTATCAATATCGAACACCGGCGGTGTTTTAAAAGCTGCCGCCATTTTGAAATTCTCTCACGCTGAATCCAACTCTGATAATCCGCCGATCCGCCGATTTTCTGTACTGTGTAACAGTTCTCATTTAAAAACATACACTTTCTTCCATCTATAAACGCTTTGCTAACTTTCATTTTGCACAACTACCCTCTGCTACCACGAAAAGATGACACCATAATGAAACACATGTTTATGCATTTAGGCACTCTTCCAAGCCAACCCCTATTCAATACGAGGCTACTAACATGAAATATGACAGTTTAACATTATGCCTAAGTTAAGTTTGGTTCTTTGTTAAGAAATGATCTTGCAAGTTACTTTTCATTAAGTTTTTCATAAAGTGCTTATACTGGGTAGAATGTCGACTATACAAACTGCATCACTATTGCCATATTGAAATATTTTGGAATTTAATTAGGTGGAAAGATGGGAACTCGACAGGAGATTATGTTATTTAGCAAAGAGAGGAAACATCTCAGAGAATGTCCATAAAACTGATTGAAGTTAATACCTGAGAATTATCCTTCACCTCTGCTTGCCAAGGTAATCATAGCTATAAACAATGTCCTACGTTGAGAAAGGGAAAACCCAAGGCTGTAACTACCAACACAAATGTAGGCAACAGTTCTCCCCAAAGAACGTGAGTGTTACCAACAAAATGTTACAAATAAAAAAATTGATTTGGGCGATCAAGGGCAAGGGACAAAAGAAAGACAAGTAGATAAACGAACTAGAACGAAATTTAAAAGCCTGCTTTCGAAAAACACTCGGGAAAGCCCCTAGTACTCACCTAATGGCAATTGCAAAACTGGAAGAAAGGCTTCGTTATTTACAAATAGTTTGACAGGGCCAGTAATATCACACTATTCATTGATCCGAAGAATAAAGGGCGATGATTAGCACAGTTTCAGGATGCCTAAGTTCTTGTCCTGTTTGTAATTATGGTTCACTGTTCAGTGATAAATACCGACAATTGCCCGTCGTATCTGTACACAGTAAATAGGCAACTCGACAGGTCTGAAGATGTACATTAACAAGTATATCGGAAATAAGTATACAGAAAATATTTCACCTTTATAACATCTCACTTATTGAACTTAATCAACCTGTTTTTCCGTCTTTAGTTCAGTTGGCGGATGGTGAGGATGGACTCCAAGGGACGGAAATGGATAATTTTGGAAAAATTTTCATCCGGAGAAAAGCAGTAGTGATTTTGCTCACTAGCGCGCTTTGATTTTTCTATATTGTTGTTTTGCTTATTATAAGTATTAGTTTGAGTAGTTTGTTTCCTATCTGTTTCGCATGACGGTGTTCCATCACCATTCATCGCCTTGAAGTGAGGCGTAGGGGCGATTAGAAACGTCGTTTCAGGTGCCTTAGGTTGTTGTGTTTTTGTAATCACAATCCCCAGTTCAATGATTAGTACCAACTATGGCCCCTCGGTCAGTACAGAAGAACATTGAATAGGTATCGTGGGACGGTTATGCGATACAAAGTGGGAGAGTTTTTACCAATAAACCAATAATTTGGAGCAACTACATGTATCATAGTGATCAGTAGTAACTTGGGTAGTTTGTTTCCTACCTGTTTCGCATGACGGTGTTCCATCACCATTCATCGCCTTGAAGTGGGGCATAGAGGCGATGAAAACGTCGTTTCAGGTGCCCTAGATTGTTGTGTTTTCGTAATCACAATCCCCAGTTCATTGTTTAGTACCGACTATGGCCCCTCGGTCAGTACACAAGAACATTGAATAGGTATCGTAGGACGGTTATGCGATACCAAGTGGGAGAGTTTTTACCAATAAACCATCAATTTGGATCAACTACATGTATCATAGTGATCAGTAGTAACTAGGGTAGTTTGTTTCCTACCTGTTTCGCATGACGGTGTTCCATCACCATTCATCGCCTTGAAGTGGGGCATAGAGGCGATGAAAAACGTCGTTTCAGGTGCCCTAGGTTGTTGTGTTTTCGTAATCACAATCCCCAGTTCATTGTTTAGTACCGACTATGGCCCCTCGGTCAGTACACAAGAACATTGAATAGGTATCGTAGGACGGTTATGCGATACCAAGTGGGAGAGTTTTTACCAATAAACCATCAATTTGGATCAACTACATGTATCATAGTGATCAGTAGTAACTAGGGTAGTTTGTTTCCTACCTGTTTCGCATGACGGTGTTCCATCACCATTCATCGCCTTGAAGTGGGACATAGGGGCGATGAGAAACGTCGTTTCAGGTGCCTTAGGTTGTTGTGTTTTTGTAATCACAATCCCCAGTTCATTGTTTAGTACCGACAATGGCCCCTCGGTCAGTACACAAGAACATTGAATAGGTATCGTAGGGCGGTTATGCGATACCAAGTGGGAAAGTTTTTACCAATAAACCAATAATTTGGAGCAACTACATGTATCATAGTGATCAGTAGTAGCTTGGGTAGTTTGTTTCCTACCTGTTTCGCATGACGGTGTTCCATCACCATTCATCGCCTTGAAGTGGGGCATAGGGGCGATGAGAAACGTCGTTTCAGGTGCCTTAGGTTATTGTGTTATTTGTGATCACAGTCCCCCGTTCAACGCTCTAGTATGACCTCAGCCCATTGGCTTGATACGCAGCAGCATTGAATAGGCGCATCTCGAACGAGGTCTAGGGATATTTACGGGGACTAATTTTGCTGTTTAACCAATAATTTGGAACGACTACAAATAAAGTAATGGTAATTATAATCAGAATTAATGTAATGATTAAAGTAATTGTAAATGGTAGTTTAGGTAGTTTCGTTCCTACCTGTTTCGCATGACGGTGCTCAACACCATTCATCACCTTGAAGTGGGGCATAGGGGTGATGAGAAACGTCGTTTCAGGTGCCTTAGGTTATTGTGTTAATTGTGATCACAGTCCCCCGTTCAACGCTCTAGTATGACCTCAGCCCATTGGCTTGATACGCAGCAGCATTGAATAGGCGTATCTCGAACGAGGTCTAGGGATATTCACGGGACTAATTTTGCAGTTTAACCAATAATTTGGAACGACTACAAATAACGTAATGGTAATTATAATCAGAATTAAAGTAATGATTATATTAATTGTAAATGGTAATTTAGGTAGTTTAGTTCCTACCTGTTTCGCATGACGGTGCTCTACACCATTCATCACCTTGAAGTGGGACATAGGGGTGATAAGAAACGTCGTTTCAGGTGCCTTAGGTTATTGTGTTAATTGTGATTACAGTCCCCCGTTCAACGCTCTAGTATGACCTCAGCCCATTGGCTTGATACGCAGCAGCATTGAATAGGCGTATCTCGAACGAGGTCTAGGGATATTCACGGGGACTAATTTTGCAGTTTAACCAATAATTTGGAACGACTACAAATAACGTAATGGTAATTATAATCAGAATTAAAGTAATGATTAAAGTAATTGTAAATGGTAATTTAGGTAGTTTGTTTCCTACCTGTTTCGCATGACGGTGTTCCATCACCATTCATCGCCTTGAACTGGGGCATAGGGGCGATGAGAAACGTCGTTTCAGGTGCCTTAGGTTTTTGTGTTAATTGTGATCACAGTCCCCCGTTCAACACTCTAGTATGACCTCAGCCCATTGGCTTGATACGCAGCAGCATTGAATAGGCGTATCTCGAACGAGGTCTAGGGATATTCACGGGGACTAATTTTGCAGTTTAACCAATAATTTGGAACGACAAGTAACGTAATGGTAATTATAATCAAAATTAAAGCAATGATTAAAGTAATTGTAGCCAAGCAATTTCTTTCGTTGTTTTTCTTTTTAGGCCCCTTTCATTGATAAAGTTGCAAGTATGTCATGCGTTCAGTTGTCCTCACGTCTTCATTCTTCACTTGGGCTAGGGTATTTGGACGTTGATAAACGCTTTTAAGGCACCTTAGACTGTTTTTTATCTTGAATCAACTTCCTCTTTCAATGTTCAACGCTTAGATTCACGAATCATGTCGTTTTGTAGACAATTGGTTGTGCAGCAAGTGGTTGTAGTTCAGATAATGTTTTGGAACAATCACAAGTACTCTTATGTATTGTTTGGAGCCAAGAGAGTCGATGCAAAGAAGTTTGAGGGGCCAGTTGTTTCTGGCTATTATCTAAACCAGGTACTAATAAAATGTTGGTACTTTTAAATATAACATTGCTATATTTAGCCGTGTCTTTATTTAATTTGTTTGACTTGAGATCACCTTCCTTCAATTTATAAAGAAAGACATCTAACAAGTCAGTTAGGTCAGAGAAAGGGATATTGAAAGGAAAAGCATTATTTTAAAGACGGAGCATTTGAAGACATTTGGAATGAAGTTTCATACAGTTTTGGGATGAAGGTGAAAGGGTCAACCTTCAGCTGTGGAAGCCAGTGAAATTACAAAGGAGCAATGATTAGTACACACTGGTTGTGAACACAGAAAGGCGAAACGAAACCTTCTACTCCGTGACCCCGTAAAAGTCTCGCAAATTCAACTTATTCTTAGAACGGTTTTCTTCTTATGATCAACGCTCCAATCATTTTGCACCTCTTTTCTCTTTAGATGTGGGTGGCGCATTTGAAAACATGGCCGGTATATTTGAATAAATAACTTGCAACAAAACGGAAATAGAAAGACTGCATTTGTGGCTATGGTTGGAAGACCCCCTTGGAGAAGAAGACGAGGAGGCTTTATATCTGTATCAGGCAAGTCCTGTCTTCACACTTTTTTACGTTGCAGTTTTGACACGGCAAAAAAGACATTCTGCAATCCTAGATGAGATGTTAAGTACGAGGAGCAGTATACAAAGAGAACGGAAAAGGGAACGCATGCAGAGTGCAAAGTTTGTAAATATTGCGCTTGCAAAATGGAAATCGAACTTGTAGAAGTTGAAACTCACAGGATTAGCTAAGAAGAATGTGATTGTACAAGATTGTATGTTAAAGCAATTTTTGAAACAAGAATTTTGGTGCAAAAATTTATTTGATGACCTTTCCAAGATATGAATGCCATAAATTTAGATCTTTTAATTTTGAATTCTCAAGTCCCCACAGAACACTTTCAAGTTTCAAAGTCCGGTATTGTAGTTGATCTGGTATCAATTTTTTTATATTCATTAAAAAGTTACAGGACATAAATACAAGCTACGCTACTTACAAAATTACTTTTCAATACTACTCGGACGATACCCCAAGGAGCAAAAGACTATGACTACCCCGGGGCCATAGTCTGTCTCAAATAACATTCGAAGATAAATTTCTGCGATCAATTCGAATTTAAGAAGGGAGGTCTAGGTATCATCGCAACTACTGCGTAGCATTCAATTGGAGGTAGACTTTAAAAATCCACGACTAAAAATAAAAGAAAGGAAACAAGGAACATAGAACATGGGAGGTGGTGGCTGTAGATTTATGACCTATAACGGAGTTTGAAATTTTCTTATCAAATCGACCAGATTTGTGGATAAATTTAACCGTTAGCAGGAGTATATCTTTATTAACTTCATCTGGAAAATTTTTATCACCATACAAAAAATCTGCATTAAAAAAATATTTTGGTGATCGGTTTATCCATATGGTCGTATTAAAGCAGAAACTCCAGCGAGAAGGTCTCTACGTGGTACTGCAAGGGAAGGGCAAAGCAACAAAAAGTGTTCCGTATCCTAAATACCATCGTTCGTAGGGCACATGGGATTTATGATATCCTTAAAGTTATTTTTAAGTTTGTGAAAGTTCAATTTACTGAGACTAACCCTGAGTTGAGTGGGATATGATAAGCCTATTGGGTCATGAATGCCAAATAAACAGACTACTCCGCAGCAGAATACTGAACAGCCTCGAATTGAACTCGCATACCTTTATTGGAATATGGTAAATAACATTCCCATAGTCGAGATGTGGCCGCACATAGAGCTTACATATAGATATAGATATTTCAGCAAGCCAATACTCTTTCCAGTTTTCGAGATAGCGGATTTCATATGGGTAGGGAAAGACAATTTTGAATTTAGTATAATTCCTAAATGTTTATGTTTATCTACTTTCATTACCTGAACTTTATCAAAGAGAGTTTCTGGATGATCAAGTTAATTTTTTTCTTGAAAATTTAGTACCCCAGCTTTTTTTGCGGATCAGGATTAAATGACATCCTCCAATCATGAGCCCATTGACTTATCAACTCCAGATCGTGGTTCATGTCACTGGAAGCCAGGGGCGGATCCAGAAAAAAGTTGACTGTCTCACAATCCAGCTGAGGGTTTGGGGCTATGAGCTTCCCCAATAATTGTCAAACCTTAGTATGAGCCCCCTCCCAAGATGAATTTTATTCCGATAGCACTGCATCAAAAATCAAAATTATGAAAGTAGGATGGCAGCAATATTGAACAACTACGAAAGAGTATTAGGAAAGGAACTTTCTGAAAAGACATAAAAGCGTGAAACAACAATACTGTTTCTAGCAAGTAACTGATCACAGAAAAGAATAAGAAATATATTCCCATTAATGGATATGAAGGTTGGGCTTTATAGACAGTTTCAATCTGAAGTAGAATAAGTGTGACATTGAAATATAACTTGCATCAGGATTTTGCCAACACTCCATTTAATAAATCTAGATTTCTATGAAGCATATTCAAAAAATGTACTTCAACTAACATAACTGCTGCTTACCAAATTCTGAAACACTAATAATGTATAAATATATATGATTATACATACATTTATGTTGAAAACTAAAACAAATATCGTTGAGGATCCAATTTTAATCAAATTTGTGTTGAAATAGAGTCGAACATAACACTCCAGAATCTTAGTTGTAGTACAAATAAATTAAAGAGAATTCCTCGTTTATATTTCATGCAATCATAAAGTTGCTTTTGAAAATTCTACTATTCTATCTCCAAAGGCAACTCTTTCATAGATGGCAAAATATAGTTTACAAAAGACACCCATCAGCTGCGAATTTTTTTATTGATTGAACATAAAAACTATATAAAGCTGTTATGAAACGCTTAGAAATAATCTACCCTATTTATCATGAAAAGGATAGTGCAATGGTTCCTTACTCTGAGTACCAGACTCTTATAAGATATTTTTATATCACGACTTCTGAATAGAAGTAGACCATGGCATCTCTGAGCCTAATACAAGGGTGGTCCATTTTTGTCAGGAATCAGAATAAACCTACATAGCATTTTATGAAACGCCTCTTACACTGTTTCCTCAGGCTACAATTGCCACTTGTTGCTTATTGCATATTACATCGCGGTTCCTGTTGTCAAATCGTACTATGGCCGTTACTTTTATTTCCAGATGGTTCTAATCAGTGGCGGACTGTCTCAGAATTTTAATCGGCCATGAAGAACTGAGAGGGGCCAGGGGGGTGTGGTCTCAAAATTGGGGCGTGTTCAAGTGAACACTTCATCAAAATCGGTCAATTTCTAAGCAAAATAGCATATGTAGCTGGAATAGCAAAGTTTAGCTGTTGATTGAAATGTTTGCAGAGGACTATAATTTAAATTTAACATTAAAAAATGAAATTAGGTCTGACTTGGATTTTAGTAATTTTGGACAAGATACCATCTTGTAGAAAACAAAGATATAATAATAAGAAAACTAACCTCAGATCCTTAAAGGATAGTAAGAACTAATAGCAAACTAAAAAGGAACTACTTTGAAATGGAGTTTAAGCTTTCTTATTATCACTATCAGATATTCTTTGGTAACAGTTGTGGCCAACTTAAAGATATTTTCATCAAATTCATTTTCTAAACAGCTGTACACGAATTTCATGTCTGAATGCTATGAAAATCGTAGCTAAATCATAACAACAAGGTTCCCTTTCATTTTTGGTAATCATCCACTACAAATAGTTTGCTGTCTGTATTTCAGTAGACAAAACTGCTAGGTTTATCATTTCGAAAACCATTTGAATCAAATTCTACCAGAAGCTGCATTTCTTTCCGTTGCATTCAAAGAAACCAGTAATCAGTCCTGACCTCTTTTTGCAACAATCTTGATTTCTTTTCTGAAAACCACTTGCGACTCAAAGTTTATTGGTCCATTATGTGCAATTTAGCTAATACTTGTCATTTTGTTGACACCTTTTTTATGTCAACTTTACATTCCATGAGACAATCAATACCTTTACCCGTTCGTGTTAAAACTAGATTTTGCATTGCATTATCTTAATGCCATGGCTTGAGTAAAAGAGAAAGTTAACGCCGGAGTTTTATTTTAAAGTTAACTACTGAATCACAACTCCATTACTTTGTTGCTAGCTTCGACCCTTGCCACAGGCATAAATCAGAGTGAACTGCACCTGGGTCTACGACAAATAGAAATGACAGCGAATTCCATAATATTAAAGGATCCAAATCCCTATTTCCCTTTCATAACCTACACAAATCATTTTCGAGTTAAAAACATCACAATTTAATTTGAACCCAATCCTTTCTACAACCACATGCCATGAAAATATACTCTACCTAGTTTTAATGTCATCTATGACGTTTATCATTCGTAATAGGGTACCGTAAGGCCTCATATTCATAAAATGGGGCCCTTTTTCTGCACAGATGGGGCCCTTTTCGCTAGATTTTATAGGGGCCCGTCCGCCACTGGTTCTAATCTAATGCTGGTGATTTTGTAAGAAATCCCATGTAATGCAAAACTGACACGTGAGCTCTTCAGATCGGTTTGGAGCCTTTTTTAAACCTCAGATTCAAAGAGAGGTCATTTCAGTATGTCCGTTAGAGGATACCTTCATTCACGCCTGCATCCCGCAACATTTGGAAGATAATTCTCTAGGATGCAGAACATAATTGGTTTTATAAAGAAAAACATGGTTGCGGGTAACTGCTTGAATTGAATTGAATTTTACTGCCAAAATACAACAACAAAGTGCTCGCGCCAGTTTAGTTGCTGGCCGTAGCCAAAACTATATTAGATACGTAACTCAAACTTTGTAGAAGCTTTAATTGTATTTCATCACACAGGAAAATGCTAAGTACTTGAAGTTTCTTACTTGCAATGCTTCAATTTTTCACAACAGATCGACGCGGCTTTACCTTTACAATTCGAAAGTTTTTTAAGGGTAACAGAAAAAAACGGGAAAATATCTCGAAAAACTACTTCATTTATCAACTCAATCAATACTCCTGTTAAATTGGTTCGAAAAAGCACAGAATTCAGCTCAAGTTTATCAAATGATTAACGGTTTTCGTTAAAAACGTGATTGTATTGACGCTGAGTATCAAATTATCCAGAGATTTTTCAATTATCTCAAACACTTTACACATTGTACGACTGAGTTTTTGTCCAAAACTAATTTTAGAAACGTAACTCAAACTTCTTGCAAGTTTTAATTTTATACTTTCACACAAGAATGTGCTAGGTACTCGAAGATTGTCGCTAGCAAAGCTTCAATTTTTCACAACTGATCGAAGCGGCAGTACTTTTTTAGAACTTGAAAGTTTTTCAAGGGTAACACAGAATTTAAACGGAGGAAAAAATTCTGGTATAAATTGCTTTAAGTAATTAACTCAGTCATATTCCTGTTTAATAGTATGTTTCGATTTTTTTAAAAGGAAATGTTTTTCGAGTCTTCTTAAAAAAAATATTTTTCAATTTTTTTAAATTTCGAACAACTATCTCCGATTTTGTCAATTTTTTTGAAAGAAGACTTTTTTTCAATTATTTTTTTGCAAAATGGAAAATTTTTTGATTTCTTTTAAAATTTGAAGAACAAATTCCAAATTATTCGATTTTTCTGAAAAAGTCTTTTTAATTTTGTTTAAAAAGATTTAAAAAAACTTTTTTCCGGCTTTTAAAAAAAATCTTTTCTCGATTGTTTCAAAAGAAGTTTTTTCGATTTTTAACAAATTTCGAAAAAATTGTTCTGAATTTGTCGAATTTTCTGATAAAAATTTTAGCGAAAATAAAAAAATTAAAAAAAAAAATTTTTCATTTTTCTTAAAAAACAACTTTTTGATTTCCTTGGAGAAAAGAATTTTTCGATTTTACAAAGTTTGAACATATTGATTGAATTTTTTCGTTTTTAATTAAAAAAATTTTTTCGATTGTTTTTAAAAAACATTTTGTTTGACTTTTTTGACAAAAAAAACTTTTTGGATTTATTTCAAAATTGAACAATTAGTTCTGATTTTGTAGAATTTTCTAAAAAAAGAATTTTTCGAATTTTTTTTAAATTTCAACAACCATCTCTGATTTGTCAAATTTTGAATAAAAGTCTGTTTTTAAATTTTATTTTGAAAAATGAAAAGAAATTAAAGAAAACTTTTCTGCTCGATATTTTGCAAAGTTTGAACTACTAGTTCCAATTTTGGTGGAATTTATGAAAAGTTTTTTTCGATTTTGAATTTGAAATATTTTTCATCTTCTCTCGTTTTTCCCCAAATTCCTGGTACTTTTTTTTCTATTTTTTACAGTTTTGTCAAATGAGGAACGATTCCGCCTTTTTGAGTTTTCCCCGATTCCTTGAAAAATTTTAAAATGCTGAAACTCTACTGAATTTCTCGATTATTTTTCCAATTCTTCTAATATCTTTTCTTTTCAGTTTTTTACAGACGAAGAAACGATTCTGGTACTTCATTTTTTCCCCAATTTCTTTAAAATGTTAAAATGATGAAACATTTCCAAATTTCCTTGAGTTTTTCCATATTTTATGGTACTCTCGATTGTGTGATTTTTTTCGATTTTTGAAAAACGAGGAAACCATATCGATTTGATGAGTTTTTCTCCCTTTTTAAAACAAATCTAAAGTGATGCAATGCTTTGGAATTTCTCGTTTTTTCCGTCATGTTTTCGATACTTCCAGTTTCTTTAAAACAGATAATTATTCTGAATTTTTCCATTTTTTTTCTAATTTTTGAAAACTTTTTAATTGTTAAAAAACTTCCAATTTTCTCGTTTTATCCCAAATTCCTGATACTTATTTTTTCTCTTTTTTAGCTTTTAGTCTGGCTGAATTAAATGAAAATTATGGTTAACCTAGAATTAAATGCTACATTAGCAAACTTTATACCATTCGAATCAAAATTTAATGAAGAATAACATATTGAGAGCCTCATACTGAGGTCTTTGGGCAAAAAAAGTTATAACCGCTAGTTTGGATGGGGGTTTTGTCAACAATTTGTGCGACTTTTGATATTTAGCTGCGAACCCTTTTGTTGAAAAGACATTGTATACCTTAAACTGCATATTGTAAACAGTTCGAACTTTGCACCAATACGTTGAAATATGTTACGCTTAATCCGATAAGTTTAAAAATACACGATACGTCATCAGTGACGTCACCACTATCGAATAATCGGGGCTAGTACTAATAAAAAGTAGAAATCGTAAAGCTAAGGTTTTCAACGCTGGAAATGTAGCCTTATAAGTAGCTACTGATAAGAATATTATAAAATTTCAAAGATGTCTGTGGCATCATCATTGTCATGATCATCCAACTCGGATATGGGTTTTGCTTAATTTCAAAAGCATCACTGACAACAAATGCAACGATTCCCAACCCTATCAAAGCTTATGTTCAATCTCGAAGAGTACAAGAAGTACCTCGCTAAAACGTCTCGGACATCAAAGTTATGGTTGCAATATTTGGATAACATCGCTGTGGTAAAAATGTTTATTCGTGCGGAGAGAACTGGTGACTGGAACTTGCATTTGGTGTCTTTGAACAAAATGCTGAACTTGTTCGCTGCTACAGCCCATGTTAACTATGCTAAATGTGCAAGATTGCATCTACAAAACATGCTTGATTTGGAAAGCTCTCATCCTTGGGACTATGATCAGTTTGCAAGAGGCAATCTGCACACTGTCAGGCGCAGTGAGCGATTTTGGTCAGGCTTAACAGGTGATGATGAGAGCATTGAAGAGCAACGGTGGTCTGACGCGAGGAAGAGGTATTTTGGAATCTACTCGCCAGTTATGGATCGGAAGTATGCATAGATTTGCAGATATACACAATGCAATGAGTGAGTTGACTGGCGCATATAGAAAAACAAGTGAACAGCATGTTCAGTTAGGCCTAAGCAGAGTGTCTCGAGACAATAAAGATCTTACGTTAATCAAAGAATGGTTTGATCTCCACAACCCTTTTGGTGAAGACGGGCAACATCTTAAAAGTCTTTCAACTGGCTTGATTGCTGATGATCGAGTAAACTGTGATGAAGCAGAGAATGTTGGACGAAATATTCAAAACCAACTTGATACCAGGAGCATGGAAGATGCGAGCATCAAGAGAAAAGAAAGAGTTCAAACATTTGAAGATCTCTTACCTTAGACGAAAATTGGGAACAATGCCGTGACCATCAACCCAACTACACTGTTTAGCCGTTTGACTGCCTTGGCTAACTTCCAAAGTAACGCTCTGAAAACTTTTGCTATGAGCTAACTCAAGAGCCGACGTCTCTCTTTAAACAAGATATGATGAGAAAATCAACTAAAGCTGTTCTTAGAAATCACTTACTGGGTACAGAGAATGCCACTATCCCGACTACAAATGACGTTTGCGTAGTTGATGGTGGTGCATTGCCCCACAAAGTCCAATGGCCAATATCAACGTATTCTGAAGTGCTTGAACAGTACATTGCATTTGTAAAGCAAAGATTTGGGAAGTACACCTGCGTAGACGTTGTTTTTGATGGATACTCAGACAGAATGTCAACAAAAGGTCAGGAGCATCTTCGTCGAATGAGCAAAACGTCAGCTAGCATTGAAATCACTGAAAGCTCAAAAGTTACTTGTAGCAGGGAAGCATTGCTGGCGAACATCGATAACAAGGATAGGCTGATTAAGTTGCTTTGTACTCGGTTAGAGAGGGAAAGGTTTGTCGCAGTTCAAAGTAATGGAGTCGCAGATATCTCAATTGTGAAGACTGCCCTTGAGTACGCAGAAACTGGTAGGTGTGTTGTTGTGATGGCAGAAGATACGGATATATTGGTGCTCATGATGAGCCACTTGAGAGATGGATTGGGAGAATTGTTCTTTGGAACAGAGAAAAAGGAAAAGAAAAGGCGACATTTAAAATTGTTATACTGGAGCATGCGGGACCTTTTATCAACACAACAGTACCAAGAAGCACTTCTTTTTGCTCATGCTTGGAGTGGCTGTGACACAGTTTCAGCTATGCACCAAAAAGGTATAAAACTGAAATAATAATAGCATAATAGCTTTGTACTGCATTATCTATAATGACATACCTTGCAGTTGATATTAGGTACTAGGATAACTACAATGATATGCCACTTTTCATCATTTAGAAAACTGTTATTGGTGCCCTCTGTTTGTTATAGGGAAGCTGAAAATCCTGAAGCAGTTAGAATCGAGAGAAACACTTGAGATATCAAAACAATTTGGGAATTTGTCAATGACTCAGCAAGAGATCGGAGAGGCAGGTGTTCAACTGGTGGTTAAAATGTAGATACATTTCTACTCAAAATATTTAATAAGCTTCTGAAATAAAATATCAAGCAATAGTATCACCAATTTAAATCAACTAACTGAATATTGCATACTTTATTTTCCAGCTACGGTGGCAAGAAATTCGACTCGTTGGCTAGTATACGATATACCAAATACATTGAAATGGTTACTGGTTACAACGAGCAATGTAGTAGAACCAGATAATCTTCCTCCAATTGAAAGAGCGACATACTACCATGCTTTACAAGTGCATCTTCAGGTTTATGACGTTTTTTATCTATTTAATTAAATTATGACCATTCATATAACTGATGTGGACGATATAACCAACACTGTTTTTATTCCTTTTCTAGTTTATAGTTAGTTTAAGTAGGAAAATGACATTAGCTTCTGTATTTTATTCACAATATGAAATCAATTCCCAAAACTTTTTTGAACTTCCAGGTAGCACAGTGGAAGCATTTAGATCTTTGCTGTCTAAACCCGCAAGACTGGGGATGGAAAATGGAAGACGGTATTATGACACCAATCAAAACCGACCTTGATCCTGTTCCAGAATGGCTGCTTCAGGTTGTTCGTTGCAATTGCAAAATGAATACGAAGCATCCATGTGGAACCCTTTCTTGCTCTTGCCAGAAGAACGGGCTGACTTGTGTAACAGCATGCGGAAGCTGCCACGGTGATGCTTTTGAAAATTACCGAGTTAGATGATCATGACAATGATGATGCCACAGACATCTTTGAAATTTTATAATATTCTTATCAGTAGCTACTTATAAGGCTACATTTCCAGCGTTGAAAACCTTAGCTTTACGATTTCTACTTTTTATTAGTACTAGCCCCGATATATTCGATAGTGGTGACGTCACTGATGACGTCATCGTGTTATTTGTAAACCTTATCGGATTAAGCGTAACATATTTCAACGTATTGGTGCAAAGTTCGAACCGTTTACAATATGCAGTTTAAGGTATACAATGTCTTTTCAACAGAAGGGTTCGCAGCTAAATATCGAAAGTCGCACAAATTGTTGACAAAACCCCCATCCAAACTAGCGGTTATAACTTTTTTTGCCCAAAGACCTCAGTATGAGGCTCTCAATATGTTATTCTTCATTAAATTTCGATTCGAATGGTATAAAGTTTGCTAATGTAGCATGTAATTCTAGGTCAAGCCACAATTCGACCAGACTATTTGTCAAATGAGGAAAAACTCCGATTTTCTAAGCTTTTCCGCGATTTTTTCAAAACTTTGGTTGAAAGACTTCCAGTTTTCTCGATTTTTCCCGAATTCTCCCAATGTTCCTTTTTTAATGTTTGAAAGTCGAGAAAAATTTTCCGATTTTTTGAGTTTATTTAAGATTTTATGAAAATCTACAAAATGATGAAACACTTCCGAATTTCTCGATTTTGTCTCAATTCTTCCGATACTTCCGATTGTTTTTTTTAAAAAGGAGAATTACTTTGAATTTTTCGATATTTTCCCGATTTTTCCAAAATTTTCAGAATATTGAGACAGTTTTGATTTTTTTGATTTTTTCCCGAATTTTGCCAGTACTTTTCTTCATTTTTTTCAGTTTTTGACAGTTGAGAAACGATTCTGATACTTTCAGTCTTTTCTCGATTTTTCGAAGTTTTAAAAATGATGAAGCACTTTGGAATTTTCCGAATATCTCCCGAATTTCTCGATATCCTTGATTGTTTGATTTTTTCAATTTTTGACAGACGAGGATATGATTCAAAATTTTCAATTTTTTCAAGATTTTTTTAAAGTTTTTAATTATGAAACGCTTCCAAATTTTTTGATTTCTTCCAGGTATTCACTTTTTTGAAATCAAGGAAACGATTATAATTTTCTTATTTTGATTTTGTCCCGATTACCTTGATACATATAATTCTTTTTCAATTTTTGACAAACGAGAAAACTATTCCAATTTTTGTTTTATCTCGTATTTTTTTAAAATTTTGAAATGATGAAACACTTCCAAATTTCTTAATTTTTCCCGATATTCCCGATTTTTTTATCTTCCACAAGTTTCTAAAATTTCAAAAAGATGGAACACTTCCGGTTTTATCGATTTTTCCCTGTTCTTTTGATACCTCCGGTTGTATTTTTTTACATTTGGACAGTCAGGAATCGATTCCGCTTAATTGATTTTTTCCCCGATTTTTTGAAAACATTCGAAATGTTGGAACACTTTTTCCCGACTTTTAAGATACTTCCGACGGTTTTTTTAATATTTGAAAAACAAAGAACTACTCTCAATTTTTCGATTTTTTTAACGATTTTTCAAAACTTTTAAAATGTTGAAACAGCTCCCATTTTTTTGATTTTTCCCCGACAATAACCAATACTACTTATCTCAGTTTTTGACAGTCGAGAAAAAATTCAGAATTTTTGAGTTTATTCCCGATATTTTGAAATGTTAGAAAATGAAGAGACACTTCCGGATTTTTCGATTTTGTCCCGATTCTCTCGATATCCAATTTTTTTATTATCTTTCAATTGTTGTTGAACGAGAAAACGATTCCAATTTTCGCTTCTTGCCAAATTTTTTTTAAATGTTAAAATGAGGAAACACTTTCGAATTTTTTAACTATTCCTTATTTTTCAGATATTTCTGTATTTCTTATTAAAAACAGAGAATTACTTTGAATTTTTTCGATTTTTTTCCCGATTTTTCAAAATTTTCACAATGTTGAAACACTCCTGTCTTTCTTGTTTTTTCTTCAAATTTGCTTAATATTCCTCTTAGTTTTTGATAGTCAAGAAAAAATAGTACGCTTTCTTGTGTTCACTCCCAATATTTTGAAAATCTAAAAATGAAGAAACACTTCCAAATTTTTCGATTTTGTCCCGAATCTCTCGATATCCAATTTTTTTATTATTTTCAATTGTTGTTGAACGAGAAAACGATTCCGATTTTCGTTTCTTGCCAAATGTTTTTGAAGTGTTAAAATGATGAAACACCTTCGAGTTTTCCAATTTTTATTTCAGATTTTCTCAATAATCCCGATTGTTTGATTTTTTTCAAATTTTGATAAACGAGGGAGAGATTCAAATTTTTTTATATTTCCCGATATTTTGAAAAATGTAAAATGCAGAAATAATTCCAATCTTCCCCATTCCATTTCTTGATTTTCCAAATATTTTTCTCTAAGTTTTTAACAGACGAGTAAACGATTTCAATTTTTCCTTAAAAATATCGAAAAAAATTTTGTTAAAAAAATTTGGCAGAACTGCTACTAGTTTTTTTAAATTTTGAAAAATCAACTACTATGTTAAAATGATGGAAAACTTCCGAATTTTTCATTATTTTCCCGATTTTCTCGATACTTGTTACATTTAGTTTATGAAGGATTCATTTTGTTTTGAGGAAAACATTTTTCTACTTTTTGACACACACTTTTTTGATGAAAAATGACTGGGATCAAAAGTATTCTTATTCAGTCTGTAACTTGTTCTGGTGTGTTCTAAGATTTTCTAAATTTTATTTTAATCTTGACTTTCTTGACGGGTCCGAGCCTGATTTCAAAGAATTTTTATATTCTTGACAGTTCCAGCCCTTGACTTTATAAAGACAAAACTTGGATCAAAAGTATTCCCCTTCAGTCTATAACTTGATCTGGCGTGTTCTAAGACTAATTAAATTTTATTCATTAAAAATTCAGCTGGTTTTTAGGAAAAAGAATTTTTTTTATTTCAAAGATTTTTGACTTTGTTGACAGGTCCTGACCTTCCCCTTTTGATGAAAAATGACTTGGGTCAAAAGTACGCCCATTCAGTCTGTAACCTTTTCTGGTTTGTTCTAGGACTATTTGCATTTGATTTATGAAGGATTCAGTTGGTTTTGCGGAAAATGCTTTTTCGATTTCATAGATTTTTGACTTTTTGACAGGTCTGGGGCTAGACCGTTGATGAAAAATGACCTGGATCAGAAGTATAGCCATTCATATTGTCACTCGTTCAGGCGTGTTCTAAGACTTGGTAAACTTGATTTAAGAGGGATTCAGTTCGTTTTGAGAAAAAATTTTTTGATTTAATAGATTTTTGACTTTGTTCACAGGTCCTGTCCTACACTTTTTGATGAAAAATAACTGGGATCGAAAGTATTCCTATTCAGTTTGTAACTCGTTCTGGTATGCTCTAAGAATATTTACATTTGATTGATGACGGATTTAGTTGGTTTTGAGGAAACATTTTTTTTTTATTTCATAGATTTTTGATTTGATATTTTCATCAAAACTACATTAGATACGTAGCTCAAACTTTTTGCAGGCTTTAATTGTATTCATCACACAAGAAGATGCTAGGTACATTAAGATTTTCAATTGCAAAGCTTTAATTTCTCACAACAGATCGAGGCAGCTTTATTTTAGTAAAATTTGACAATTTTTCAAGGGTAACAAAGAGTTTAAACGGGAATATTTTCTCAGAAAAAAAATTTCAATTCATTAAATAAATCAATATTCCCCTTTATTAGGCAAGAAGGGTCTTGAAATTTACTTCAGGTTCATCAAATTGTTAACAGTTTCTTTAAAATGCGATTGTATTGACGCTGAATGTCGAAACTTTACGAGATTTTCCGACTATATAAGATACTTTACACTTTGTACGATTGAGTTTTTCTCCAAAACTATATTAGATACGTAACTCAAACTTTTTGCAGGCTTCAATGTATTCTATCACACAGGAAAATGCTAGTACCTGAAGTTTTTAAAATGCAAAGCTTCAAATTCTCACAACAGATCGAGTCGGCTATACTTGAATAGAATTCGACAAATTTTCAAGGGGAACACAGAGTTTAAACGGGTAATTTTCTCAGAAAAGATATTTTAATTATTGAAATCAATCAATATTCCTGTTAAATAGGCAGTAAGGGTCATGAAATTCACTTCAATTTTATCAAATTGTAACAGTCTCTTTAAAATGCGATTGTATTGACGCTGAATGTCAAAACTTGCAGAGATTTTCGACTATATCAGATACTTTACACTTTGTACGATTGAGTTTTCTTCAAACTATATTAGTACGTAACTCAAACTTTTTGCAGGCTTGAACTGTATTCCATCACACAGGAAAATGCTGGTATATGAAGTTTTTAAATTGCAAAGCTTCAAATTCTCACAAAAGATCGAGTCGGCTATACTTTAGTAGAATTCGACAACTTTTCAAGGGGAACAAAAAATTTAAACGGGAAAATTTTCTCAGAAAAGATATTTTAATTATTGAAATCAATCAATATTCCTGTTAATTAGGCAGTAAGGGTCATGAAATTCACTTCAAGTTTATCAAATTGTTAACAGTTCTCTTTAAAATGCGATTGTATTGACGCTGAATGTCAAAACTTGCAGAGATTTTTCGACTATATCAGATACTTTACACTTTGTACGATTGAGTTTTTCTCAGAACTTATTAGATACGTAACTCAAACTTTTTGCAGGCTTTAATTGTATTCATCACACAGGAAAATGCTGAGTATATGAAGTTTTTAAATGCAAAGCTTCCAATTCTCACAACAGATCGAGTCGGCTATATTTTAATAGAATTCGACAACTTTTCAAGGGGAACAAAGTTTAAACGGGAAATTTTCTCAGAAAAAGATATTTTAATTATTGAAATCAATCAATATTCCTGTTAAATAGGCAGTAAGGGTCATGAAATTCACTTCAAGTTTATCAAATTGTTAACAGTTCTCTTTAAAATGCGATTGTATTGACGCTGAATGTCAAAACTTGCAGAGATTTTCCGACTATATCAGATACTTTACACTTTGTACGATTGAGTTTTTCTCCAGAACTTATTAGATACGTAACTCAAACTTTTTGCAGGCTTGAACTGTATTCCATCACACAGGAAAATGCTGGATATGAAGTTTTTAAATTGCAAAGCTTCAATTCTCACAAAGATCGAGTCGGCTATACTTTAGAATTCGACAAATTTTCAAGGGGAACACAAGTTTAAACGGGTAAATTTTCTCAGAAAAGATATTTTAATTATTGAAATCAATCAATATTCCTGTTAATTAGGCAGTAAGGGTCATGAAATTCACTTTAAGTTTATCAAATTGTTAACAGTTCTCTTTAAAATGCGATTGTATTGACGCTGAATGTCAAAACTTGCAGAGATTTTTCGACTATATCAGATACTTTACACTTTGTACGATTGAGTTTTTCTCAAAACTTTAGATACGTAACTCAAACTTTTTGCAGGCTTTTTGTATTCCATCACACAGAAAATGCTGGTAATGAAGTTTTTAATTGCAAACTACAATTCTCACAAGAGATCGAGTCGGCTTACTTTTGTAGAATTCGACAACTTTTCAAGGGGAACAAAAAATTTAAACGGGAAAATTTTCTCAGAAAAAATATTTTAATTGAAATCAATCAATATTCCTGTTATTAGGCAGAAGGGTCATGAATTCACTTCAGTTTATCAAATGTTAACAGTTCTTTAAAATGCGATTGTATTGACGCTGAATGTCAAACTTGCAGAGATTTTCCGACTATATCAGATACTTTACACTTTGTACGATTGAGTTTTTCTCCAGAACTTATAGATACGTAACTCAAACTTTTTGCAGGCTTTAACTGTATTCCATCACACAGGAAAATGCTGGGTATATGAAGTTTTTAAATTGCAAAGCTTCAAATTCTCACAAAAGATCGAGTCGGCTATACTTTAGTAGAATTCGACAATTTTCAAGGGGAATACATAGTTTAAACGGGTAAATTTTCTCAGAAAAGATATTTTAATTATTGAAATCAATCAATATTCCTGTTAATTAGGCAGTAAGGGTCATGAAATTCACTTCAAGTTTATCAAATTGTTAACAGTTCTCTTTAAAATGCGATTGTATTGACGCTGAATGTCAAAACTTGCAGAGATTTTCCGACTATATCAGATACTTTACACTTTGTACGATTGAGTTTTTCTCCAGAACTTATTAGATACGTAACTCAAACTTTTTGCAGGCTTTAACTGTATTCCATCACACAGGAAAATGCTGGTATATGAAGTTTTTAAATTGCAAAGCTTCAAATTCTCACAAAGATCGAGTCGGCTATACTTTAGTAGAATTCGAAAATTTTTCAAGGGGAAACAAAATTTAAACGGGAAAATTTTCTCAGAAAAGATATTTTAATTATTGAAATCAATCAATATTCCTGTTAATTAGGCAGTAAGGTCATGAAATTCACTTCAAGTTTATCAAATTGTTAACAGTTCTTTAAAATGCGATTGTATTGACGCTGAATGTCAAAACTTGCAGAGATTTTCCGACTATATCAGATACTTTACACTTTGTACGATTGAGTTTTTCTCCAAACTTATTAGATACGTAACTCAAACTTTTTGCAGGCTTTTTGTATTCCATCACACAGGAAAATGCTGGTATATGAAGTTTTTAAATTGCAAAGCTTCCAATTCTCACAACAGATCGAGTCGGCTATACTTGAATAGAATTCGACAACTTTTCAAGGGGAACAAAAATTTAAACGGGAAAATTTTCTCAAAAAAGATATTTTAATTATTGAAATCAATCAATATTCCTGTTAATAGGCAGTAAGGGTCATGAAATTCACTTCAAGTTTATCAAATTGTTAACAGTTCTCTTTAAAATGCGATTGTATTGACGCTGAATGTCAAAACTTGCAGAGATTTTCCGACTATATCAGATACTTTACACTTTGTACGATTGAGTTTTTCTCCAGAACTTATTAGATACGTAACTCAAACTTTTTGCAGGCTTGAACTGTATTCCATCACACAGGAAAATGCTGGGTATATGAAGTTTTTAAATTGCAAAGCTTCAAATTCTCACAAAAGATCATGTCGGCTATACTTTAGTAGAATTCGACAACTTTTCAAGGGGAACAAAAAATTTAAACGGGAAAATTTTCTCAGAAAAGATATTTTAATTATTGAAATCAATCAATATTCCTGTTAA
>ML133455.1:3704176-3715469 GCA_003864495.1 Nemopilema nomurai
AACTTGCAGAGATTTTCCGACTATAATCAGATACTTTACACTTTGTACGATTGAGTTTTTCTCAAAACTATATTAGATACGTAACTCAAACTTTTTGAGGCTTTAATTGTATTCCATCACACAGGAAAATGCTGGTATATGAAGTTTTTAAAATGCAAAGCTTCAAATTCTCACAACAGATCGACTAGGCTATACTTTAGTAAATTCGACAACTTTTCAAGGGTAACACAGAGTTTAAACGGGAATATTTTCTCAGAAAAAATATTTTAATTGATGAATCAATCAATATTCCTGTTCATTAGGCAAGAAGGGTCTTGAAATTCACTTCAGGTTTATCAAATTGTCAACAGTTTTCTTTAAAAATGCGATTGTATTGACGCTGAATGTCAAAACTTGCAGAGATTTTCCGACTATATCAGATACTTTACACTTTGTACGATTGAGTTTTTCTCCAAAACTATATTAGATACGTAACTCAAACTTTTTGTAGGCTTTAATTGTATTCCATCACACAGGAAAATGCTGGTATGAAGTTTTTCAATTGCAAAGCTTCAAATTCACAACAGATCGACAGGCTTACTTTAGTAAATTCGACAACTTTTCAAGGGTAACACAGAGTTTAAACGGGAAATTTTCTCAGAAAAAAATTTTAATATGAATCAAATCAATATTCCTGTTCATTAGGCAAGAAGGGTCTTGAAATTCACTTCAGGTTTATCAAATTGTCAACAGTTTTCTTTAAAAATGCGATTGTATTGACGCTGAATGTCAAACTTGAGAGATTTTCCGACTATATCAGATACTTTACACTTTGTACGATTGAGTTTTTTCTCCAAAACTATATTAGATACGTAACTCAAACTTTTTGTAGGCTTTAATTGTATTCCATCACACAGGAAAATGCTGGTATATGAAGTTTTTAATGCAAAGCTTCAAATTCTCACAACAGATCGACTAGGCTATACTTTAGTAAATTCGACAACTTTTCAAGGGTAACACAGTTTAAACGGGAAATTTCTCAGAAAAAATATTTTAATTGATGAAATCAATCAATATTCCTGTTCATTAGGCAAAAGGGTCTTGAAATTCACTTCAGGTTTATCAAATTGTTAACAGTTTTCTTTAAAAATGCGATTGTATTGACGCTGAATGTCAAACTTGCAGAGATTTTCCGACTATATCAGATACTTTACACTTTGTACGATTGAGTTTTTCTTCAAAACTATATTAGATACGTAACTCAAACTTTTTGCAGGCTTTAATTGTATTCCATCACACAGGAAAATGCTGGTATATGAAGTTTTTAAAATGCAAAGCTTCAAATTCTCACAACAGATCGACTAGGCTATACTTTAGTAGAATTCGACAACTTTTCAAGGGTAACAGAGTTTAAACGGGAAATTTTCTCAGAAAAAATATTTTAATTGATGAATCAATCAATATTCCTGTTCATTAGGCAAGAAGGGTCTTGAAATTCACTTCAGGTTTATCAAATTGTCAACAGTTTTCTTTAAAAATGCGATTGTATTGACGCTGAATGTCAAAACTTGCAGAGATTTTCCGACTATATCAGATACTTTACACTTTGTACGATTGAGTTTTTCTCAAAACTATATTAGATACGTAACTCAAACTTTTTGCAGGCTTTAATTGTATTCCATCACACAGGAAAATGCTGGTATATGAAGTTTTTAAATGCAAAGCTTCAAATTCTCACAACAGATCGACTAGGCTATACTTTAGTAGAATTCGACAACTTTTCAAGGGTAACAGAGTTTAAACGGGAAAATTTTCAGAAAAAATATTTTAATATGAAAAAATCAATATTCCTGTTCATTAGGCAAGAAGGGTCTTGAAATTCACTTCAGGTTTATCAAATTGTCAACAGTTTTCTTTAAAAATGCGATTGTATTGACGCTGAATGTCAAAACTTGCAGAGATTTTCCGACTATATCAGATACTTTACACTTTGTACGATTGAGTTTTCTCCAAAACTATATTAGATACGTAACTCAAACTTTTTGTAGGCTTTAATTGTATTCCATCACACAGGAAAATGCTGGTATATGAAGTTTTTAATGCAAAGCTTCAAATTCTCACAACAGATCGACTAGGCTATACTTTAGTAAATTCGACAACTTTTCAAGGGTAACACAGAGTTTAAACGGGAAATTTTCTCAGAAAAAATATTTTAATTGATGAAATCAATCAATATTCCTGTTCATTAGGCAAAAGGGTCTTGAAATTCACTTCAGGTTTATCAAATTGTTAACAGTTTTCTTTAAAAATGCGATTGTATTGACGCTGAATGTCAAACTTTAGAGATTTTCCGACTATATCAGATACTTTACACTTTGTACGATTGAGTTTTTCTCAAAACTATATTAGATACGTAACTCAAACTTTTTGCAGGCTTTAATTGTATTCCATCACACAGGAAAATGCTGGTATATGAAGTTTTTAAAATGCAAAGCTTCAAATTCTCACAACAGATCGACTAGGCATACTTTAGTAGAATTCGACAACTTTTCAAGGGTAACAGAGTTTAAACGGGAATATTTTCTCAGAAAAAATTTTTAATTGATGAATCAATCAATATTCCTGTTCATTAGGCAAGAAGGGTCTTGAAATTCACTTCAGGTTTATCAAATTGTCAACAGTTTTCTTTAAAAATGCGATTGTATTGACGCTGAATGTCAAACTTGCAGAGATTTTCCGACTATATCAGATACTTTACACTTTGTACGATTGAGTTTTTCTCAAAACTATATTAGATACGTAACTCAAACTTTTTGCAGGCTTTAATTGTATTCCATCACACAGGAAAATGCTGGTATATGAAGTTTTTAAATGCAAAGCTTCAAATTCTCACAACAGATCGACTAGGCTATACTTTAGTAGATTCGACAACTTTTCAAGGGTAACACAGAGTTTAAACGGGAAAATTTTCCAGAAAAAATATTTTAATTAATGAAAAAATCAATATTCCTGTTCATTAGGCAAGAAGGGTCTTGAAATTCACTTCAGGTTTATCAAATTGTCAACAGTTTTCTTTAAAAATGCGATTGTATTGACGCTGAATGTCAAAACTTGCAGAGATTTTCCGACTATATCAGATACTTTACACTTTGTACGATTGAGTTTTTCTCAAAACTATATTAGATACGTAACTCAAACTTTTTGTAGGCTTTAATTGTATTCTATCACACAGGAAAATGCTTGGTATATGAAGTTTTTCAATTGCAAAGCTTCAATTTCTTACAACAGATCGAAGCAGCTTACTTTAGTAAAATTCGACAACTTTTCAAGGGTAACACAGAGTTTAAACGGGAAAATTTCTCAGAAAAAATATTTTAATTATGAAATAAAATATTCCTGTTCATTAGGCAAGAAGGGTCTTGAAATTCACTTCAGGTTTATCAAATTGTCAACAGTTTTCTTTAAAAATGCGATTGTATTGACGCTGAATGTCAAAACTTGCAGAGATTTTCCGACTATATCAGATACTTTACACTTTGTACGATTGAGTTTTTCTCAAAACTATATTAGATACGTAACTCAAACTTTTTGCAGGCTTTAATTGTATTCCATCACACAGGAAAATGCTGGGTATATGAAGTTTTTAAAATGCAAAGCTTCAAATTCTCACAACAGATCGACTAGGCTATACTTTAGTAAATTCGACAACTTTTCAAGGGTAACACAGAGTTTAAACGGGAAAATTTTCTCAGAAAAAAAGTTTAATTAATGAAATAAATCGATATTCCTGTTTATTAGACAAAAGGGTCTTGAAATTCACTTCAGGTTTATCAAATTGTTCAACAGTTTTCTTTAAAAATGCGATTGTATTGACGCTGAATGTCAAACTTTAGAGATTTTCCGACTATATCAGATACTTTACACTTTGTACGATTGAGTTTTTCTCCAAAACTATATTAGATACGTAACTCAAACTTTTTGCAGGCTTTAATTGTATTCCATCACACAGGAAAATGCTGGTATATGAAGTTTTTAATGCAAAGCTTCAAATTCTCACAACAGATCGACTAGGCTATACTTTAGTAGAATTCGACAACTTTTCAAGGGTAACACAGAGTTTAAACGGGAAATTTTCTCAGAAAAAATATTTTAATTATGAATCAATCAATATTCCTGTTCATTAGGCAAGAAGGGTCTTGAAATTCACTTCAGGTTTATCAAATTGTTAACAGTTTTCTTTAAAAATGCGATTGTATTGACGCTGAATGTCAAACTTGCAGAGATTTTCCGACTATATCAGATACTTTACACTTTGTACGATTGAGTTTTTCTCCAAAACTATATTAGATACGTAACTCAAACTTTTTGTAGGCTTTAATTGTATTCCATCACACAGGAAAATGCTGAGTACATGAAGTTTTTCAATTGCAAAGCTTCAATTTCTTACAACAGATCGACTAGGCTATACTTTAGTAAATTCGACAACTTTTCAAGGGTAACAGAGTTTAAACGGGAAAATTTCTCAGAAAAAATATTTTAATTATGAATAATCAATATTCCTGTTCATTAGGCAAGAAGGGTCTTGAAATTCACTTCAGGTTTATCAAATTGTTAACAGTTTTCTTTAAAAATGCGATTGTATTGACGCTGAATGTCAAACTTGCAGAGATTTTCCGACTATATCAGATACTTTACACTTTGTACGATTGAGTTTTTCTCCAAAACTATATTAGATACGTAACTCAAACTTTTTGTAGGCTTTAATTGTATTCCATCACACAGGAAAATGCTGGTATATGAAGTTTTTAAATGCAAAGCTTCAAATTCTCACAACAGATCGACTAGGCTATACTTTAGTAGAATTCGACAACTTTTCAAGGGTAATGCAGAGTTTAAACGGAAATAATTTCTCAGAAAAAATATTTTAATTTATGGAATCAATCAATATTCCTGTTCATTAGGCAAGAAGGGTCTTGAAATTCACTTTAGGTTTATCAAATTGTTAACACCTTTCTTTAAAAATGCGAGTGTTTTGACGCTGAATGTCAAAACTTGCAGAGATTTTTCGACTATATCAGATACTTTACACTTTGTACGATTGAGTTTTTCTTCAAAACTATATTAGATACGTAACTCAGACTTTTTGCAGGCTTTAAATGTATTCCATCACACAGGAAAATGCTGGGTAACTGAAGTTTTTAAAATGCAAAGCTTCAAAATTCTCACAACAGATCGACTAGGCTATACTTTAGTAGAATTCGACAACTTTTCAAGGGTAAAACAGAGTTTAAACGGGAAAATTTTCTCGGAAAAAAAATTAATTAATGAAATAAATCAATATTCCTGTTCATTAGGCAAAAAGAGTCTTGAAATTCACTTCAGTTTGATCAAATTGTTCACAGTTTTCTTTAAAATTGCGATTGTATTGACACTGAATGTCAAAACTTTACGAGATTTTACGACTATATTAGATACTTTACACTTTGTACGATTGAGTTTTTCTCAAAACTATATTAGATACGTAACTCAAACTTTTTGCAGGCTTTAATTGTATTCCATCTCACAAGAAAATGCTGGGTATATGAAGTTTTTTAAATGCAAAGCTTCAAATTCTCACAACAGATCGACTAGGCTATACTTTAGTAGAATTCGACAACTTTTCAAGGTAACGCAGAGTTTAAACGGGAATATTTTCTCAGAAAAAATATTTTAATTTATTGAATCAATCTTTATTCCTGTTCATTAGGCAAGAAGGGTCTTGAAATTCACTTCAGGTTGATCAAATTGTTAACAGTTTTCTTTAAAAATGCGATTGTATTGACGCTGAATGTCGAAACTTTGAGAGATTTTCCGACTATATTAGATACTTTACACTTTGTACGATTGATTTTTTCTCCAAAACTATATTAGATACGTAACTCAAACTTTTTGTAGGCTTTAATTGTATTCCATCACACAGGAAAATGCTGAGTACATGAAGTTTTTCAATTGCAAAGCTTCAATTTCTTACAACAGATCGACTAGGCTATACTTTAGTAGAATTCGACAACTTTTCAAAGGTAATGCAGAGTTTAAACGGAATAATTTCTCAGAAAAAATATTTTAATTTATGGAATTAATCAATATTCCTGCTCATTAGGCAAGCAGGGTCTTGAAATTCACTTTAGGTTTATCAAATTGTTAACACTTTTCTTTAAAAATGCGATTGTTTTGACGCTGAATGTCGAAACGTGCAGAGTTTTTCCGACTATATCAGATACTTTACACTTTGTACGATTGTAATTTTCTCCAAAACTATATTAGATACGTAACTCAAACTTTTTGTAGGCTTTAATTGTATTCCATCACACAGGAAAATGCTGGGTATATGAAGTTTTTAAAATGCAAAGCTTCAAATTCTCACAACAGATCGACTAGGCTATACTTTATTAGAATTCGACAACTTTTCAAGGGTAATGCAGAGTTTAAACGGAAATAATTTCTCAGAAAAAATATTTTAATTTATGGAATCAATCAATATTCCGGTTCATTAGGCAAGAAGGGTCTTGAAATTCACTTTAAGTTTATCAAATTGTTAACACCTTTCTTTAAAAATGCGAGTG
Organism: Nemopilema nomurai; assembly: GCA_003864495.1. Lineage (NCBI taxonomy): Eukaryota > Metazoa > Cnidaria > Scyphozoa > Rhizostomeae > Rhizostomatidae > Nemopilema > Nemopilema nomurai. Next base: position 3,710,758 of record ML133455.1, read on the forward strand.
TTTTGACGCTGAATGTCAAAACTTGCAGAGATTTTTCGACTATATCAGATACTTTACACTTTGTACGATTGAGTTTTTCTTCAAAACTATATTAGATACGTAACTCAGACTTTTTGCAGGCTTTAAATGTATTCCATCACACAGGAAAATGCTGGGTATATGAAGTTTTTAAATGCAAAGCTTCAAATTCTCACAACAGATCGACTAGGCTATACTTTAGTAGAATTCGACAACTTTTCAAGGGTAAAACAGAGTTTAAACGGGAAATTTTATCAAAAAAAATTAATTAATGAAATAAATCAATATTCCTGTTCATTAGGCGAGAAGGGTCTTGAAATTCACTTCAGTTTGATCAAATTGTTCACAGTTTTCTTTAAAATTGCGATTGTATTGACGCTGAATGTCGAAACTTTGAGAGATTTTCCGACTATATTAGATACTTTACACTTTGTACGATTGATTTTTTCTCCAAAACTATATTAGATACGTAACTCAAACTTTTTGTAGGCTTTAAGTTTGACCCATTGGAGCCACTCTGAGCCTGTTTGAGCCAGTTTGAACCGGTTTAAGCCAGTTTGAACCGGTTTGGTCCGGTTTGAACCGGTTTAAGCCAGTTTAAACCAGTTTGACCCGTTTGACCCATTGGAGCCACTTTGAGCCACTTTGAGCCACTTTGGGCCACTTTGGACCACTTTGAGCCGGTTTGAGCCGGTTTGAGCCGGTTTCAGCCGGTTTCAGCCGGTTTGAACCGGTTTGGGCCGGTTTGAACCGGTTTAAGCCAGTTTGAACCGGTTTGGCCCGGTTTGAACCGGTTTAAGCCAAATTAAACCACTTTGACCCGGTTTGACCCATTGGAGCCACTCTGAGCCTGTTTGAGCCGGTTTGAGCCACTTTGGGCCACTTTGGGCCATTTGAGCCACTTTGAGCCGGTTTGAACCGGTTTGGGCTGGTTTGAGCCGGTTTATGCCAGTTTAAACCAGTTTGACCCGGTTTGACCAATTGGAGCCACTTTGAGCCACTTTGAGCCACTTTGGGCCACTTTCGGTCATTTGAGCCACTTTGAGCCGGTTTGAGCCGGTTTGAGCCGGTTTCAGCCGGTTTGAACCGGTTTGGGCTGGTTTGAACCGGTTTGAGCCAGTTTAAACCAGTTTGACCCGGTTTGACCCATTGGAGCCACTTTGAGCCACTTTGGGCCACTTTGAGCCACTTTGGGCCACTTTGGGCCATTTGAGCCACTCGGTTTCAGCCGGTTTCAGCCGGTTTCAGCCGGTTTGAACCGGTTTAAGCCAGTTTGAACCGGTTTGGTCCGGTTTGAACCGGTTTAAGCCAAATAAAACCACTTTGACCGGTTTGACCCATTTGAGCCACTCTGAGCCTGTTTGAGCCAGTTTGAGCCACTTTGGGCCACTTTGGGCCATTTGAGCCACTTTGAACCAATTTGGGCCACTATGAGCCAAATTGAGCCATTTGAGCCACTTTGGGCCAATTTGGGCCACTTTGGGCCATTTGAGCCACTTTGAGCCGGTTTGAGCCAGTTTCAACCGGTTTGAGCCGGTTTGAACCGGTTTGGGCCGGTTTGTGCCGGTTTGAACCGGTTTAAGCCATTTTAAACCAGTTTGACCCGGTTTTACCCATTGGAGCCACTTTGAGCCACTTTGAGCCAATTTGGGCCACTTTGGGCCATTTTGGGCCATTTGAGCCACTTTGAGCCGGTTTGAGCCGGTTTGAACCGGTTTAAGCCAGTTTAAACCAGTTTGACCCGGTTTGACCCGGTTTGACCCATTGGAGCCCTTTTGAGCCAGTTTGAGCGACTTTGGGCCACTTTGGGCCACTTTGGGCCATTTGAGCCGGTTTGAGGCGGTTTGAGCCGGTTTGCAAAATATTTTAATTTATGGAATCAATCAATATTCCTGTTCATTAGGCAAGAAGGGTCTTGAAATTCACTTCAGGTTTATAAATTGTTAACAGTTCTCTTTAAAAATGCGATTGTATTGACGCTGAATGTCAAAACTTGCAGAGATTTTGCAACTATATCAGATACTTTACACTTTGTACGATTGAGTTCTTCTCCAAAACTATATTAGATACGTAACTCAAACTTTTTGCAGGCTTTAATTGTATTCCATCACACAGAAAAATGCTGGATAATAAAGTTTTTTAAAATGCAAATCTTCAAATTCTCACAACAGATCGACTAGGCTATACTTTAGTAAAATTCGACAATTTTCAAGGGTAATGCAGAGTTTAAAGGGAATATTTTCTCAGAAAAAATATTTTAATTTATGGAATCAATCAATATTCCTGTTCATTAGGCAAGAAGGGTCTTGAAATTTACTTCAGGTTTATCAAATTGTCAACAGTTTTCTTTAAAAATGCGATTGTATTGACGCTGAATGTCAAAACTTGCAGAGATTTTCCGACTATATCAGATACTTTACACTTTGTACGATTGAGTTTTTCTCCAAAACTATATTAGATACGTAACTCAAACTTTTTGCAGGCTTTAATTGTATTCCATCACACAGAAAAATGCTGGATATAAGAAGTTTTTAAAATGCAAAGCTTCAAATCTCACAACAGATCGACTAGGCTACACTTTAGTAAAATTCGACAACTTTTCAAGGGTAATGCAGAGTTTAAACGGGAATTTTTCTCAGAAAAAATTTTTAATTTATGAATCAATCAATATTCCTGTTCATTAGGCAAGAAGGGTCTTGAAATTCACTTCAGGTTTATCAAATTGTCAACAGTTTTCTTTAAAAATGCGATTGTATTGACGCTGAATGTCAAAACTTGCAGAGATTTTCCGACTATATCAGATACTTTACACTTTGTACGATTGAGTTTTTCTCCAAAACTATATTAGATACGTAACTCAAACTTTTTGCAGGCTTTAATTGTATTCCATCACACAGGAAAATGCTGGGTATATGAAGTTTTTAAAATGCAAAGCTTCAATTCTCACAACAGATCGACTAGGCTACACTTTAGTAAAATTCGACAACTTTTCAAGGGTAATGCAGAGTTTAAACGGGAATATTTTCTCAGAAAAAATATTTTAATATGGAATCAATCAATATTCCTGTTCATTAGGCAAGAAGGTCTTGAAATTCACTTCAGGTTTATCAAATTGTCAACAGTTTTCTTTAAAAATGCGATTGTATTGACGCTGAATGTCAAAACTTGCAGAGATTTTCCGACTATATCAGATACTTTACTTTTTGTACGATTGAGTTTTTCTCTAAAACTTTATTAGATACGTAACTCAAACTTTTTGTAGGCTTTAATTGTATTCCATCACACAGGAAAATGCTGAGTACATGAAGTTTTTCAATTGCAAAGCTTCAGTCTCTTACAACAGATCGAAGCAGCTTCACTTTAATAAAATTCGACAACTTTTCAAGGGTAACACAGAGTTAAAACGGGAAAATTTACTCAGAAAAAAAAATTTAATTAATGAAATAAATCAATATTCCTGTTCATTAGGCAAGAAGGGTCTTGAAATTCACTTCAGGTTTACCAAATTGTCAACATTTTTCTTTAAAAATGCGATTGTATTGACGCTGAATGTCAAAACTTGCAGAGATTTTCCGACTATATCAGATACTTTACACTTTGTACGATTGAGTTTTTCTCCAAAACTATATTAGATACGTAACTCAAACTTTTTGTAGGCTTTAATTGTATTCCATCACACAGGAAAATGCTGAGTACATGAAGTTTTTAATTGCAAAGCTTCAATTTCTTACAACAGATCGAAGCAGCTTTACTTTAGTAAAATTCGACAACTTATCAAGGGTAACACAGAGTTTAAACGGGAAAATTTTCCTAGAAAAAATATTTTAAATAATGAAAGAAATCAATATTCCTGTTCATTAGGCAAAAGGTGTCTTGAAATTCACTTCAAGTTTATCAAATTGTTCACAGTTTTCTTTAAAAATGCGATTGTATTGACGCTGAATGTCAAAACTTGCAGAGATTTTCCGACTATATCAGATACTTTACACTTTGTACGATTGAGTTTTTCTCCAAAACTATATTAGATACGTAACTCAAACTTTTTGTAGGCTTTAATTGTATTCCATCACACAGGAAAATGTTGAGTACATGAAGTTTTTGAATTGCAAAGCGTCAGTCTCTTACAACAGATCGAAGCAGCTTTACTTTAGTAAAATTCGACAACTTTTCAAGGGTAACACAGAGTTTAAACAGGAAACTTTTCTCAGAAAAAAAACTTAATTAATGAAATAAATCAATATTCCTGTTCATTAGGCAAGAAGGGTCTTCAAATTCACTTCAGGTTTATCAAATTGTTAACAGTTTTCATTAAAAATGCGATTGTATTGACGCTGAATGTCGAATCTTTACGAGATTTTCCGACTATATCAGATACTTTACACTTTGTACGATTGAGTTTTCTCCAAAACTATATTAGATACGTAACTGAAACTTTTTGCAGGCTTTAATTGTATTCCATCACACAGAAAAATGCTGGGTATATGAAGTTTTTGAATGCAAAGCTTCAAATTCTTACAACAGATCGAAGCAGCTTTACTNTCCTGTTCATGAGGCAAAAAGAGTCTTGAAATTCACTTCTGGTTTATCAAATTGTTCACAGTTTTCTTTAAAAATGCGATTGTATTGACGCTGAATGTCAAAACTTGCAGAGATTTTCCGACTATATCAGATACTTTACACTTTGTACGATTGAG
>ML133455.1:3717864-3743158 GCA_003864495.1 Nemopilema nomurai
GAGCCACTTTGAGCCACTTTGAGCCACTTTGGGCCACTTTGGGCCACTTTGAGCCGGTTTGAGCCGGTTTGAGCCGGTTTCAGCCGGTTTCAGCCGGTTTGAACCGGTTTGGGCCGGTTTGAACCGGTTTAAGCCAGTTTGAACCGATTTGGCCCGGTTTGAACCGGTTTAAGCCAAATTAAACCACTTTGACTCGGTTTGACCCATTGGAGCCACTCTGAGCCTGTTTGAGCCGGTTTGAGCCACTTTGGGCCACTTTGGGCCATTTGAGCCACTTTGAGCCGGTTTGAGCCAGTTTGAACCGGTTTGAGCCAGTTTGAACCGGTTTGAGCCGGTTTGAACCGGTTTGGGCCGGTTTGAGCCGGTTTATGCCAGTTTAAACCAGTTTGACCCGGTTTTACCCATTGGAGCCACTTTGAGCCACTTTGAGCCACTTTGGGCCACTTTGAGCCACTTTGGGCCACTTTGGGCCATTTGAGCCACTCTGAGCCGGTTTTAGCCGGTTTCAGCCGGTTTCAGCCGGTTTCAGCCGGTTTGGGCCGGTTTGAACCGGTTTAAGCCAGTTTTAACCGGTTAGGCCCGGTTTGAACCGGTTTAAGCCAAATTAAACCACTTTGACCGGTTTGACCCATTGGAGCCACTCTGAGCCTGTTTGAGCCAGTTTGAGCCACTTTGGGCCACTTTGGGCCAATTGAGCCACTTTGAGCCAATTTGGGCCACTATGAGCCAAATTGAGCCATTTGAGCCACTTTGGGCCAATTTGGGCCACTTTGGGCCATTTGAGCCACTTTGAGCCGGTTTGAGCCAGTTTGAACCGGTTTGAGCCGGTTTGAACCGGTTTGGGCCGGTTTGAACGGGTTTAAGCCATTTCAAACCAGTTTGACCCGGTTTTACCCATTGGAGCCACTTTGAGCCACTTTGGGCCACTTTGGGCCATTTTGGGCCATTTGAGCCACTTTGAGCCGGTTTGAGCCGGTTTGAGCCAGTTTGAACCGGTTTGAGCCAGTTTGAGCCGGTTTGAGCCGGTTTGCAAAATATTTTAATTTATGAAATCAATCAATATTCCTGTTCATTATGCAAGAAGGGTCTTGAAATTCACTTCAGGTTTATCAAATTGTCAACAGTTTTCTTTAAAAATGCGATTGTATTGACGCTGAATGTCAAAACTTGCAGAGATTTTTCCGACTATATCAGATACTTTACACTTTGTACGATTGAGTTTTTTCTCCAAAACTATATTAGATACGTAACTCAAACTTTTTGCAGGCTTTAATTGTATTCCATCACACAAGAAAATGCTGGGTATATGAAGTTTTTAAAATGCAAAGCTTCAAATCCTCACAACAGATCGACTAGGGTACACTTTAGTAAAATTCGACAACTTTTCAAGGGTAATGCAGAGTTTAAACAGGAATATTTTCTCAGAAAAAATTTTTAATTTATGAAATCAATCAATATTCCTGTTCATTATGCAAGAAGGGTCTTGAAATTCACTTCAGGTTTATCAAATTGTCAACATTTTTCTTTAAAAATGCGACTGTATTGACGCTGAATGTCAAAACTTGCAGAGATTTTCCGACTATATCAGATACTTTACATTTGTACGATTGAGTTTTTCTCTAAAGCTATATTAGATACGTAACTCAAACTTTTTGTAGGCTTTAATTGTATTCCATCACACAGGAAAATGCTGAGTACATGAAGTTTTTCAATTGCAAAGCTTCAGTCTCTTACAACAGATCGAAGCAGCTTCACTTTAGTAAAATTCGACAACTTTTCAAGGGTAACACAGAGATAAACGGGAAAATTTTCTCAGAAAAAAAAATTTAATAATGAAATAAATCAATATTCCTGTTCATTAGGCAAGAAGGGTCTTGAAATTCACTTCAGGTTTACCAAATTGTCAACAGTTTTTTGAAAATGCGATTGTATTGACGCTGAATGTCAAAACTTGCAGAGATTTTCCGACTATATCAGATACTTTACACTTTGTACGATTGAGTTTTTCTCCAAAACTATATTAGATACGTAACTCAAACTTTTTGTAGGCTTCAATTGTATTCCATCACACAGGAAAATGCTGAGTACATGAAGTTTTTCAATTGCAAAGCGTCAGTCTCTTACAACAGATCGAAGCAGCTTTACTTTAGTAAAATTCGACAACTTTTCAAGGGTAACACAGAGTTTAAACCGGAAACTTTTCTCAGAAAAAAAAACTTAATTAATGAAAGAAATCAATATTCCTGTTCATTAGGCAAGAAGGGTCTTGAAATTCACTTCTGGTTTATCAAATTGTTCACAGTTTTCTTTAAAAAATGCGATTGTATTGACGCTGAATGTCAAAACTTGCAGAGATTTTCCGACTATATCAGATACTTTACATTTTGTACGATTGAGTTTTTCTCTAAAACTATATTAGATACGTAAGTCAAACTTTTTGTAGGCTTTAATTGTATTCCATCACACAGGAAAATGCTGAGTACATGAAGTTTTTTAATTGCAAAGCTTCAATTTCTTACAACAGATCGAAGCAGCTTTACTTTAGTAAAATTCGACAACTTATCAAGGGTAACACAGAGTTTCAACCGGAAATTTCCTAGAAAAATATTTTAAATAATGAAAGAAATCAATATTCCTGTTCATTAGGCAAAAGGGTCTTGAAATTCACTTCAGGTTTATCAAATTGTTCACAGTTTTCTTTAAAAAATGCGATTGTATTGACGCTGAATGTCAAAACTTGCAGAGATTTTCCGACTATATCAGATACTTTACACTTTGTACGATTGAGTTTTTTCTCCAAAACTATATTAGATACGTAACTCAAACTTTTTGTAGGCTTTAATTTTATTCCATCACACAGGAAAATGCTTAGTACATGAAGTTTTACAATTGCAAACTTCAGTCTCTTACCACAGATAGAAGCAGCTTTACTTTAGTAAAATTCGACAACTTTTCAAGGGTAACACAGAGTTTAAACGGGAAAATTTTCCTAGAAAAAATGATTTAAATAATGAAAGAAATCAATATTCCTGTTCATTAGGCAAAAAGTCTTGAAATTCACTTCTGGTTTATCAAATTGTTCACAGTTTTCTTTAAAAATGCGATTGTATTGACGCTGAATGTCAAAACTTGCAGAGATTTTCCGACTATATCAGATACTTTACATTTTGTACGATTGAGTTTTTCTCTAAAACTATATTAGATACGTAAGTCAAACTTTTTGTAGGCTTTAATTGTATTCCATCACACAGGAAAATGCTGAGTACATGAAGTTTTTTAATTGCAAAGCTTCAATTTCTTACAACAGATCGAAGCAGCTTTACTTTAGTAAAATTCGACAACTTATCAAGGGTAACACAGAGTTTAAACGGAAAATTTTCCTAGAAAAATATTTTAAATAATGAAAGAAATCAATATTCCTGTTCATTAGGCAAAAAGGGTCTTGAAATTCACTTCAGGTTTATCAAATTGTTCACAGTTTTCTTTAAAAATGCGATTGTATTGACGCTGAATGTCAAAACTTGCAGAGATTTTCCGACTATATCAGATACTTTACACTTTGTACGATTGAGTTTTTCTCCAAAACTATATTAGATACGTAACTCAAACTTTTTGTAGGCTTTAATTTATTCCATCACACAGGAAAATGCTTAGTACATGAAGTTTTACAATTGCAAAGCTTCAATCTCTTACACACAGATAGAAGCAGCTTTACTTTAGTAAAATTCGACAACTTTCAAGGGTAACACAGAGTTTAAACGGGAAAATTTTCCTAGAAAAAAGATTTTAAATAATGAAAGATATCAATATTCCTGTTCATTAGGCAAAAAGTCTTGAAATTCACTTCTGGTTTATCAAATTGTTCACAGTTTTTTTAAAAATGCGATTGTATTGACGCTGAATGTCAAAACTTGCAGAGATTTTCCGACTATATCAGATACTTTACACTTTGTACGATTGAGTTTTTCTCCAAAACTATATTAGATACGTAACTCAAACTTTTTGTAGGCTTTAATTTTATTCCATCACACAGGAAAATGCTTAGTACATGAAGTTTTACAATTGCAAAACTTCAGTCTCTTACCACAGATAGAAGCAGCTTTACTTTAGTAAAATTCGACAACTTTTCAAGGGTAACACAGAGTTTAAACGGGAAAATTTTCCTAGAAAAAATGATTTAAATAATGAAAGAAATCAATATTCCTGTTCATTAGGCAAAATAAGTCTTGAAATTCACTTCTGGTTTATCAAATTGTTCACAGTTTTCTTTAAAAATGCGATTGTATTGACGCTGAATGTCAAAACTTGCAAGCGGTTTGGGCCGGTTTGAACCGCTTTAAGCCAGTTTGAACCGGTTTGGCCCGGTTTGAACCGGTTTAAGCCAAATTAAACCACTTTGACCGGTTTGACCCATTGGAGCCACTCTGAGCCTGTTTGAGCCAGTTTGAGCCACTTTGGCCACTTTGGGCCATTAGAGCCACTTTGAGCCAATTTGGGCCACTATGAGCCAAATTGAGCCATTTGAGCCACTTTGGGCCAATTTGGGCCACTTTGGGCCATTTGAGCCACTTTGAGCCGGTTTGAGCCAGTTTGAACCGGTTTGAGCCGGTTTGAACCGATTTGGGCCGGTTTGGGCCGGTTTGAGCCGGTTTAAGCCATTTTAAACCAGTTTGACCCGGTTTTACCCATTGGAGCCACTTTGAGCCACTTTGAGCCACTTTGGGCCATTTTGGGCCATTTGAGCCACTTTGAGCCGGTTTGAGCCGGTTTGAACCGGTTTAAGCCAGTTTAAACCAGTTTGACCCGGTTTGACCCGGTTTGACCCATTGGAGCCACTTTGAGCCACTTTGAGCCACTTTAGGCCACTTTGGGCCACTTTGGGCCACTTTGGGCCACTTTGAGCCGATTTGAGCCGGTTTGAACCGGTTTGAGCCGGTTTGGACCAGTTTGACCCGGTTTGATCCATTGGAGCCATTTTGAGCCACTTTGGGCCTTTTTGAGCCACTTTGGGCCAATTGAGCCACTTTGAGCCGGTTTGACCCGTTTGACCCATTGGAGCCACTTTGAGCCACTTTGAGCCACTTTGAGCCACTTTGGGCCACTTTGGGCCACTTTGAGCCAGTTTGAGCCGGTTTGAGCCGGTTTCAGCCGGTTTCAGCCGGTTTGAACCGGTTTGGGCCGGATTGAACCGGTTTAAGCCAGTTTGAACCGGTTTGGCCCGGTTTGAACCGGTTTAAGCCAAATTAAACCACTTTGACTCGGTTTGACCCATTGGAGCCACTCTGAGCCTGTTTGAGCCGGTTTGAGCCACTTTGGGCCACTTTGGGCCATTTGAGCCACTTTGAGCCGGTTTGAGCCAGTTTGAACCGGTTTGAGCCAGTTTGAACCGGTTTGAGCCGGTTTGAACCGGTTTGGGCCGGTTTGAGCCGGTTTATGCCAGTTTAAACCAGTTTGACCCGGTTTTACCCATTGGAGCCACTTTGAGCCACTTTGAGCCACTTTGGGCCACTTTGAGCCACTTTGGGCCACTTTGGGCCATTTGAGCCACTCTGAGCCGGTTTTAGCCGGTTTCAGCCGGTTTCAGCCGGTTTCAGCCGGTTTGGGCCGGTTTGAACCGGTTTAAGCCATTTTGAACCGGTTTGGCCCGGTTTGAACCGGTTTAAGCCAAATTAAACCACTTTGACCGGTTTGACCCATTGGAGCCACTCTGAGCCTGTTTGAGCCAGTTTGAGCCACTTTGGGACAATTTGGGCCAATTGAGCCCCTTAGAGCCAATTTGGGCCACTATGAGCCAAATTGAGCCATTTGAGCCACTTTGGGCCAATTTGGGCCACTTTGGCCATTTGAGCCACTTTGAGCCGATTTGAGCCAGTTTGAACCGGTTTGAGCCAGTTTGAGCCGGTTTGAGCCGGTTTGCAAAATATTTTAATTTATGGAATCAATCAATATTCCTGTTCATTAGGCAAGAAGGGTCTTGAAATTCACTTCAGGTTTATCAAATTGTCAACAGTTTTCTTTAAAAATGCGATTGTATTGACGCTGAATGTCAAAACTTGCAGAGATTTTCCGACTATATCAGATACTTTACACTTTGTACGATTGAGTTTTTCTCCAAAACTATATTAGATACGTAACTCAAACTTTTTGCAGGCTTTAATTGTATTCCATCACACAGAAAATGCTGGTATATGAAGTTTTTAAAATGCAAAGCTTCAAATTCTCACAACAGATCGACTAGGCTACACTTTAGTAAAATTCGACAACTTTTCAAGGGTAACAGAGTTTAAACGGAATTTTCTCAGAAAAAATATTTTAATTTATGAAATCAATCAATATTCCTGTTCATTAGGCAAGAAGGGTCTTGAAATTCACTTCAGGTTTATCAAATTGTCAACAGTTTTCTTTAAAAATGCGATTGTATTGACGCTGAATGTCAAAACTTGCAGAGATTTTCCGACTATATCAGATACTTTACACTTTGTACGATTGAGTTTTTCTCCAAAACTATATTAGATACGTAACTCAAACTTTTTGTAGGCTTTAATTGTATTCCATCACACAGGAAAATGCTGAGTACATGAAGTTTTTCAATTGCAAAGCTTCAAATTCTCACAACAGATCGACTAGGCTATACTTTAGTAAATTCGACAACTTTTCAAGGGTAAACAGAGTTTAAACGGGAAAATTCTCAGAAAAAATATTTTAATTGATGAATCAATCAATATTCCTGTTCATTAGGCAAAAGGGTTTGAAATTCACTTCAGGTTTATCAAATTGTTAACAGTTTTCTTTAAAAATGCGATTGTATTGACGCTGAATGTCAAAACTTGCAGAGATTTTCCGACTATATCAGATACTTTACACTTTGTACGATTGAGTTTTTCTTCAAAACTATATTAGATACGTAACTCAAACTTTTTGCAGGCTTTAATTGTATTCCATCACACAGGAAAAGCTGGTATGAAGTTTTTAAAATGCAAAGCTTCAATTCTTACAACAGATCGACAGGCTTACTTTAGTAAATTCGACAACTTTTCAAGGGTAACAGAGTTTAAACGGGAATATTTTCTCAGAAAAAATATTTTAATTGATGGAATCAATCAATATTCCTGTTCATTAGGCAAGAAGGGTCTTGAAATTCACTTCAGGTTTATCAAATTGTCAACAGTTTTCTTTAAAAATGCGATTGTATTGACGCTGAATGTCAAAACTTGCAGAGATTTTCCGACTATATCAGATACTTTACACTTTGTACGATTGAGTTTTTCTCCAAAACTATATTAGATACGTAACTCAAACTTTTTGCAGGCTTTAATTGTATTCCATCACACAGGAAAATGCTGAGTACATGAAGTTTTTCAATTGCAAAGCTTCAATTCTTACAACAGATCGACAGCTATACTTTAGTAGAATTCGACAACTTTTCAAGGGTAACACAGAGTTTAAACGGGAAAATTCTCAGAAAAAATATTTTAATTGATGAAATCAATCAATATTCCTGTTCATTAGGCAAAAGGGTCTTGAAATTCACTTCAGGTTTCAAATTGTTAACAGTTTTCTTTAAAAATGCGATTGTATTGACGCTGAATGTCAAAACTTGCAGAGATTTTCCGACTATATCAGATACTTTACACTTTGTACGATTGAGTTTTTCTCAAAACTATATTAGATACGTAACTCAAACTTTTTGTAGGCTTTAATTGTATTCCATCACACAGGAAAATGCTGAGTACATGAAGTTTTTCAATTGCAAAGCTTCAATCTTACAACAGATCGAAGCAGCTTTACTTTAGTAAAATTCGACAACTTTTCAAGGGTAACACAGAGTTTAAACGGGAAAATTTTCTCAGAAAAAAATTAATAATGAAATAAATCAATATTCCTGTTCATTAGGCAAAAGGGTCTTGAAATTCACTTCTGGTTTATCAAATTGTTCACAGTTTTCTTTAAAAATGCGATTGTATTGACGCTGAATGTCAAAACTTGCAGAGATTTTCCGACTATATCAGATACTTTACATTTTGTACGATTGAGTTTTTCTCCAAAACTATATTAGATACGTAAGTCAAACTTTTTGTAGGCTTTAATTGTATTCCATCACACAGGAAAATGCTGAGTACATGAAGTTTTTAATTGCAAAGCTTCAATTTCTTACAACAGATCGAAGCAGCTTTACTTTAGTAAAATTCGACAACTTATCAAGGGTAACACAGAGTTTAAACGGGAAAATTTTCCTAGAAAAATATTTTAAATAATGAAAGAAATCAATATTCCTGTTCATTAGGCAAAAAGGGTCTTGAAATTCACTTCAGGTTTATCAAATTGTTCACAGTTTTCTTTAAAAATGCGATTGTATTGACGCTGAATGTCAAAACTTGCAGAGATTTTCCGACTATATCAGATACTTTACACTTTGTACGATTGAGTTTTTCTCCAAAACTATATTAGATACGTAACTCAAACTTTTTGTAGGCTTTAATTTTATTCCATCACACAGGAAAATGCTTAGTACATGAAGTTTTACAATTGCAAAGCTTCAGTCTCTTACAACAGATAGAAGCAGCTTTACTTTAGTAAAATTCGACAACTTTTCAAGGGTAACACAGAGTTTAAACGGGAAAATTTTCCTAGAAAAAATGATTTAAATAATGAAAGAAATCAATATTCCTGTTCATTAGGCAAAATAAGTCTTGAAATTCACTTCTGGTTTATCAAATTGTTCACAGTTTTCTTTAAAAATGCGATTGTATTGACGCTGAATGTCAAAACTTGCAAGCGGTTTGGGCCGGTTTGAACCGCTTTAAGCCAGTTTGAACCGGTTTGGCCCGGTTTGAACCGGTTTAAGCCAAATTAAACCACTTTGACCGGTTTGACCCATTGGAGCCACTCTGAGCCTGTTTGAGCCAGTATGAGCCACTTTGGGCCACTTTGGGCCATTTGAGCCACTTTGAGCCAATTTGGGCCACTATGAGCCAAATTGAGCCATTTGAGCCACTTTGGGCCAATTTGGGCCACTTTGGGCCATTTGAGCCACTTTGAGCCGGTTTGAGCCAGTTTGAACCGGTTTGAGCCGGTTTGAACCGATTTGGGCCGGTTTGGGCCGGTTTGAACCGGTTTAAGCCATTTTAAACCAGTTTGACCCGGTTTTACCCATTGGAGCCACTTTGAGCCACTTTGAGCCACTTTGGGCCATTTTGGGCCATTTGAGCCACTTTGAGCCGGTTTGAGCCGGTTTGAACCGGTTTAAGCCAGTTTAAACCAGTTTGACCCGGTTTGACCCGGTTTGACCCATTGGAGCCACTTTGAGCCACTTTGAGCCACTTTGGGCCACTTTGGGCCACTTTGGGCCACTTTGGGCCACTTTGGGCCATTTGGGCCACTTTGGCCACTTTGAGCCGATTTGAGCCGGTTTGAACCGGTTTGAGCCGGTTTGGACCAGTTTGACCCGGTTTGATCCATTGGAGCCATTTTGAGCCACTTTGGGCCTTTTTGAGCCACTTTGGGCCATTTGAGCCACTTTGAGCCGGTTTGACCCGTTTGACCCATTGGAGCCACTTTGAGCCACTTTGAGCCACTTTGGGCCACTTTGGGCCACTTTGAGCCGGTTTGAGCCGGTTTGAGCCGGTTTCAGCCGGTTTCAGCCGGTTTGAACCGGTTTGGGCCGGTTTGAACCGGTTTAAGCCAGTTTGAACCGATTTGGCCCGGTTTGAACCGGTTTAAGCCAAATTAAACCACTTTGACTCGGTTTGACCCATTGGAGCCACTCTGAGCCTGTTTGAGCCGGTTTGGCCACTTTGGGCCACTTTGGGCCATTTGAGCCACTTTGAGCCGGTTTGAGCCAGTTTGAACCGGTTTGAGCCAGTTTGAACCGGTTTGAGCCGGTTTGAACCGGTTTGGGCCGGTTTGAGCCGGTTTATGCCAGTTTAAACCAGTTTGACCCGGTTTTACCCATTGGAGCCACTTTGAGCCACTTTGAGCCACTTTGGGCCACTTTGAGCCACTTTGGGCCACTTTGGGCCATTTGAGCCACTCTGAGCCGGTTTTAGCCGGTTTCAGCCGGTTTCAGCCGGCTTCAGCCGGTTTGGGCCGGTTTGAACCGGTTTAAGCCAGTTTTAACCGGTTTGGCCCGGTTTGAACCGGTTTAAGCCAAATTAAACCACTTTGACCGGTTTGACCCATTGGAGCCACTCTGAGCCTGTTTGAGCCAGTTTGAGCCACTTTGGGCCACTTTGGGCCAATTGAGCCACTTTGAGCCAATTTGGGCCACTATGAGCCAAATTGAGCCATTTGAGCCACTTTGGGCCAATTTGGGCCACTTTGGGCCATTTGAGCCACTTTGAGCCGGTTTGAGCCAGTTTGAACCGGTTTGAGCCGGTTTGAACCGGTTTGGGCCGGTTTGAACGGGTTTAAGCCATTTCAAACCAGTTTGACCCGGTTTTACCCATTGGAGCCACTTTGAGCCACTTTGGGCCACTTTGGGCCATTTTGGGCCATTTGAGCCACTTTGAGCCGGTTTGAGCCGGTTTGAGCCAGTTTGAACCGGTTTGAGCCAGTTTGAGCCGGTTTGAGCCGGTTTGCAAAATATTTTAATTTATGAAATCAATCAATATTCCTGTTCATTAGGCAAGAAGGGTCTTGAAATTCACTTCAGGTTTATCAAATTGTTAACAGTTCTCTTTAAAAATGCGATTGTATTGACGCTGAATGTCAAAACTTGCAGAGATTTTGCAACTATATCAGATACTTTACACTTTGTACGATTGAGTTCTTCTCCAAAACTATATTAGATACGTAACTCAAACTTTTTGCAGGCTTTAATTGTATTCCATCACACAGAAAAATGCTGGGTATATGAAGTTTTTAAAATGCAAAGCTCCAAATCCTCACAACAGATCGACTAGGCTACACTTTAGTAAAATTCGACAACTTTTCAAGGGTAATGCAGAGTTTAAACAGGAATATTTTCTCAGAAAAAATATTTTAATTTATGAAATCAATCAATATTCCTGTTCATTATGCAAGAAGGGTCTTGAAATTCACTTCAGGTTTATCAAATTGTCAACATTTTTCTTTAAAAATGCGACTGTATTGACGCTGAATGTCAAAACTTGCAGAGATTTTCCGACTATATCAGATACTTTACACTTTGTACGATTGAGTTTTTCTCCAAAACTATATTAGATACGTAACTCAAACTTTTTGCACGCTTTAATTGTATTCCATCACACAGAAAAATGCTGGGTATATGAAGTTTTTAAAATGCAAAGCTTCAAATCCTCACAACAGATCGACTAGGCTACACTTTAGTAAAATTCGACAACTTTTCAAGGGTAATGCAGAGTTTAAACGGGAATATTTTCTCAGAAAAAATATTTTAATTTATGGAATCAATCAATATTCCTGTTCATTAGGCAAGAAGGGTCTTGAAATTTACTTCAGGTTTATCAAATTGTCAACAGTTTTCTTTAAAAATGCGATTGTATTGACGCTGAATGTCAAAACTTGCAGAGATTTTCCGACTATATCAGATACTTTACACTTTGTACGATTGAGTTTTTCTCCAAAACTATATTAGATACGTAACTGAAACTTTTTGCAGGCTTTAATTGTATTCCATCACACAGAAAAATGCTGGGTATATGAAGTTTTTAAAATGCAAAGCTTCAAATCCTCACAACAGATCGACTAGGCTACACTTTAGTAAAATTCGACAACTTTTCAAGGGTAATGCAGAGTTTAAACAGGAATATTTTCTCAGAAAAAATATTTTAATTTATGAAATCAATCAATATTCCTGTTCATTATGCAAGAAGGGTCTTGAAATTCACTTCAGGTTTATCAAATTGTCAACATTTTTCTTTAAAAATGCGACTGTATTGACGCTGAATGTCAAAACTTGCAGAGATTTTCCGACTATATCAGATACTTTACATTTTGTACGATTGAGTTTTTCTCTAAAGCTATATTAGATACGTAACTCAAACTTTTTGTAGGCTTTAATTGTATTCCATCACACAGGAAAATGCTGAGTACATGAAGTTTTTCAATTGCAAAGCTTCAGTCTCTTACAACAGATCGAAGCAGCTTCACTTTAGTAAAATTCGACAACTTTTCAAGGGTAACACAGAGATAAAACGGGAAAATTTTCTCAGAAAAAAAAATTTAATAATGAAATAAATCAATATTCCTGTTCATTAGGCAAGAAGGGTCTTGAAATTCACTTCAGGTTTACCAAATTGTCAACAGTTTTCTTTAAAAATGCGATTGTATTGACGCTGAATGTCAAAACTTGCAGAGATTTTCCGACTATATCAGATACTTTACACTTTGTACGATTGAGTTTTTCTCCAAAACTATATTAGATACGTAACTCAAACTTTTTGTAGGCTTCAATTGTATTCCATCACACAGGAAAATGCTGAGTACATGAAGGTTTTCAATTGCAAAGCGTCAGTCTCTTACAACAGATCGAAGCAGCTTTACTTTAGTAAAATTCGACAACTTTTCAAGGGTAACACAGAGTTTAAACCGGAAACTTTTCTCAGAAACAAAAACTTAATTAATGAAATAAATCAATATTCCTGTTCATTAGGCAAGAAGGGTCTTGAAATTCACTTCTGGTTTATCAAATTGTTCACAGTTTTCTTTAAAAATGCGATTGTATTGACGCTGAATGTCAAAACTTGCAGAGATTTTCCGACTATATCAGATACTTTACATTTTGTACGATTGAGTTTTTCTCTAAAACTATATTAGATACGTAAGTCAAACTTTTTGTAGGCTTTAATTGTATTCCATCACACAGGAAAATGCTGAGTACATGAAGTTTTTTAATTGCAAAGCTTCAATTTCTTACAACAGATCGAAGCAGCTTTACTTTAGTAAAATTCGACAACTTATCAAGGGTAACACAGAGTTTCAACCGGAAAATTTTCCTAGAAAACATATTTTAAATAATGAAAGAAATCACTATTCCTGTTCATTAGGCAAAAAGGGTCTTGAAATTCACTTCAGGTTTATCAAATTGTTCACAGTTTTCTTTAAAAATGCGATTGTATTGACGCTGAATGTCAAAACTTGCAGAGATTTTCCGACTATATCAGATACTTTACACTTTGTACGATTGAGTTTTTCTCCAAAACTATATTAGATACGTAACTCAAACTTTTTGTAGGCTTTAATTTTATTCCATCACACAGGAAAATTCTTAGTACATGAAGTTTTACAATTGCAAAACTTCAGTCTCTTACCACAGATAGAAGCAGCTTTACTTTAGTAAAATTCGACAACTTTTCAAGGGTAACACAGAGTTTAAACGGGAAAATTTTCCTAGAAAAAATGATTTAAATAATGAAAGAAATCAATATTCCTGTTCATTAGGCAAAATAAGTCTTGAAATTCACTTCTGGTTTATCAAATTGTTCACAGTTTTCTTTAAAAATGCGATTGTATTGACGCTGAATGTCAAAACTTGCAAGCGGTTTGGGCCGGTTTGAACCGCTTTAAGCCAGTTTGAACCGGTTTGGCCCGGTTTGAACCGGTTTAAGCCAAATTAAACCACTTTGACCGGTTTGACCCATTGGAGCCACTCTGAGCCTGTTTGAGCCAGTTTGAGCCACTTTGGGCCACTTTGGGCCATTAGAGCCACTTTGAGCCAATTTGGGCCACTATGAGCCAAATTGAGCCATTTGAGCCACTTTGGGCCAATTTGGGCCACTTTGGGCCATTTGAGCCACTTTGAGCCGGTTTGAGCCAGTTTGAACCGGTTTGAGCCGGTTTGAACCGATTTGGGCCGGTTTGGGCCGGTTTGAGCCGGTTTAAGCCATTTTAAACCAGTTTGACCCGGTTTTACCAATTGGAGCCACTTTGAGCCACTTTGAGCCACTTTGGGCCACTTTGGGCCATTTTGGGCCATTTGAGCCACTTTGAGCCGGTTTGAGCCGGTTTGAACCGGTTTAAGCCAGTTTAAACCAGTTTGACCCGGTTTGACCCGGTTTGACCCATTGGAGCCACTTTGAGCCACTTTGAGCCACTTTAGGCCACTTTGGGCCACTTTGGGCCACTTTGGGCCACTTTGAGCCGATTTGAGCCGGTTTGAACCGGTTTGAGCCGGTTTGGACCAGTTTGACCCGGTTTGATCCATTGGAGCCATTTTGAGCCACTTAGGGCCTTTTTGAGCCACTTTGGGCCATTTGAGCCACTTTGAGCCGGTTTGACCCGTTTGACCCATTGGAGCCACTTTGAGCCACTTTGAGCCACTTTGAGCCACTTTGGGCCACTTTGGGCCACTTTGAGCCGGTTTGAGCCGGTTTGAGCCGGTTTGAGCCGGTTTCAGCCGGTTTGAACCGGTTTGGGCCGGATTGAACCGGTTTGAGCCAGTTTGAACCGGTTTGGCCCGGTTTGAACCGGTTTAAGCCAAATAAAACCACTTTGACTCGGTTTGACCCATTGGAGCCACTCTGAGCCTGTTTGAGCCGGTTTGAGCCACTTTGGGCCACTTTGGGCCATTTGAGCCACTTTGAGCCGGTTTGAGCCAGTTTGAACCGGTTTGAGCCAGTTTGAACCGGTTTGAGCCGGTTTGAACCGGTTTGGGCCGGTTTGAGCCGGTTTATGCCAGTTTAAACCAGTTTGACCCGGTTTTACCCATTGGAGCCACTTTGAGCCACTTTGAGCCACTTTGGGCCACTTTGAGCCACTTTGGGCCACTTTGGGCCATTTGAGCCACTCTGAGCCGGTTTTAGCCGGTTTCAGCCGGTTTCAGCCGGTTTCAGCCGGTTTGGGCCGGTTTGAACCGGTTTAAGCCATTTTGAACCGGTTTGGCCCGGTTTGAACCGGTTTAAGCCAAATTAAACCACTTTGACCGGTTTGACCCATTTGAGCCACTTTGAGCCACTTTGAGCCACTTTAGGCCACTTTGGGCCACTTTGGGCCACTTTGGGCCACTTTGAGCCGATTTGAGCCGGTTTGAACCGGTTTGAGCCGGTTTGGACCAGTTTGACCCGGTTTGATCCATTGGAGCCATTTTGAGCCACTTAGGGCCTTTTTGAGCCACTTTGGGCCATTTGAGCCACTTTGAGCCGGTTTGACCCACTTTGAGCCGGTTTGACCCGTTTGACCCATTGGAGCCACTTTGAGCCACTTTGAGCCACTTTGAGCCACTTTGGGCCACTTTGGGCCACTTTGAGCCGGTTTGAGCCGGTTTGAGCCGGTTTCAGCCGGTTTCAGCCGGTTTGAACCGGTTTGGGCCGGATTGAACCGGTTTAAGCCAGTTTGAACCGGTTTGGCCCGGTTTGAACCGGTTTAAGCCAAATAAAACCACTTTGACTCGGTTTGACCCATTGGAGCCACTCTGAGCCTGTTTGAGCCGGTTTGAGCCACTTTGGGCCACTTTGGGCCATTTGAGCCACTTTGAGCCGGTTTGAGCCAGTTTGAACCGGTTTGAGCCAGTTTGAACCGGTTTGAGCCGGTTTGAACCGGTTTGGGCCGGTTTGAGCCGGTTTATGCCAGTTTAAACCAGTTTGACCCGGTTTTACCCATTGGAGCCACTTTGAGCCACTTTGAGCCACTTTGGGCCACTTTGAGCCACTTTGGGCCACTTTGGGCCATTTGAGCCACTCTGAGCCGGTTTTAGCCGGTTTCAGCCGGTTTCAGCCGGTTTCAGCCGGTTTGGGCCGGTTTGAACCGGTTTAAGCCATTTTGAACCGGTTTGGCCGGTTTGAACCGGTTTAAGCCAAATTAAACCACTTTGACCGGTTTGACCCATTGGAGCCACTCTGAGCCTGTTTGAGCCAGTTTGAGCCACTTTGGGCCACTTTGGGCCAATTGAGCCACTTTGAGCCAATTTGGGCCACTATGAGCCAAATTGAGCCATTTGAGCCACTTTGGGCCAATTTGGGCCACTTTGGGCCATTTGAGCCACTTTGAGCCGGTTTGACCCGTTTGACCCATTGGAGCCACTTTGAGCCACTTTGAGCCACTTTGAGCCACTTTGGGCCACTTTGGGCCACTTTGAGCCGGTTTGAGCCGGTTTGAGCCGGTTTCAGCCGGTTTCAGCCGGTTTGAACCGGTTTGGGCCGGATTGAACCGGTTTAAGCCAGTTTGAACCGGTTTGGCCCGGTTTGAACCGGTTTAAGCCAAATAAAACCACTTTGATTCGGTTTGACCCATTGGAGCCACTCTGAGCCTGTTTGAGCCGGTTTGAGCCACTTTGGGCCACTTTGGGCCATTTGAGCCACTTTGAGCCGGTTTGAGCCAGTTTGAACCGGTTTGAGCCAGTTTGAACCGGTTTGAGCCGGTTTGAACCGGTTTGGGCCGGTTTGAGCCGGTTTATGCCAGTTTAAACCAGTTTGACCCGGTTTTACCCATTGGAGCCACTTTGAGCCACTTTGAGCCACTTTGGGCCACTTTGAGCCACTTTGGGCCACTTTGGGCCATTTGAGCCACTCTGAGCCGGTTTTAGCCGGTTTCAGCCGGTTTCAGCCGGTTTCAGCCGGTTTGGGCCGGTTTGAACCGGTTTAAGCCATTTTGAACCGGTTTGGCCCGGTTTGAACCGGTTTAAGCCAAATTAAACCACTTTGACCGGTTTGACCCATTGGAGCCACTCTGAGCCTGTTTGAGCCAGTTTGAGCCACTTTGGGCCACTTTGGGCCAATTGAGCCACTTTGAGCCAATTTGGGCCACTATGAGCCAAATTGAGCCATTTGAGCCACTTTGGGCCAATTTGGGCCACTTTGGGCCATTTGAGCCACTTTGAGCCGATTTGAGCCAGTTTGAACCGGTTTGAGCCGGTTTGAACCGGTTTGGGCCGGTTTGAACGGGTTTAAGCCATTTCAAACCAGTTTGACCCGGTTTTACCCATTGGAGCCACTTTGAGCCACTTTGGGCCACTTTGGGCCATTTTGGGCCATTTGAGCCACTTTGAGCCGGTTTGAGCCGGTTTGAGCCAGTTTGAACCGGTTTGAGCCAGTTTGAGCCGGTTTGAGCCGGTTTGCAAAATATTTAAATTTATGAAATCAATCAATATTCCTGTTCATTAGGCAAGAAGGGTCTTGAAATTCACTTCAGGTTTATCAAATTGTTAACAGTTCTCTTTAAAAATGCGATTGTATTGACGCTGAATGTCAAAACTTGCAGAGATTTTGCAACTATATCAGATACTTTACACTTTGTACGATTGAGTTCTTCTCCAAAACTATATTAGATACGTAACTCAAACTTTTTGCAGGCTTTAATTGTATTCCATCACACAGAAAAATGCTGGGTATATGAAGTTTTTAAAATGCAAAGCTTCAAATCCTCACAACAGATCGACTAGGCTACACTTTAGTAAAATTCGACAACTTTTCAAGGGTAATGCAGAGTTTAAACGGGAATATTTTCTCAGAAAAAATATTTTAATTTATGGAATCAATCAATATTCCTGTTCATTAGGCAAGAAGGGTCTTGAAACTCACTTCAGGTTTATCAAATTGTCAACAGTTTTCTTTAAAAATGCGATTGTATTGACGCTGAATGTCAAAACTTGCAGAGATTTTCCGACTATATCAGATACTTTACACTTTGTACGATTGAGTTTTTCTCCAAAACTATATTAGATACGTAACTCAAACTTTTTGCAGGCTTTAATTGTATTCCATCACACAGACAAATGCTGGGTATATGAAGTTTTTAAAATGCAAAGCTTCAAATTCTCACATCAGATCGACTAGGCTACACTTTAGTAAAATTTGACAACTTTTCAAGGGTAATGCAGAGTTTAAACAGGAATATTTTCTCAGAAAAAATATTTTAATTTATGAAATCAATCAATATTCCTGTTCATTAGGCAAAAAGAGTCTTGAAATTCACTTCAGTTTGATCAAATTGTTCACAGTTTTCTTTAAAATTGCGTTTGTATTGACGCTGAATGTCGAAACTTTGAGAGATTTTACGACTATATTAGATACTTTACACTTTGTACGATTGATTTTTTCTCCAAAACTTTATTAGATTTGTAACTCAAACTTTTTGTAGGCTTTATATTTGACCCATTGGAGCCACTCTGAGCCTGTTTGAGCCAGTTTGAACCGGTTTAAGCCAGTTTGACCCGGTTTTACCCATTGGAGCCACTTTGAGCCACTTTGAGCCACTTTGGGCCACTTTGAGCCACTTTGGGCCACTTTGGGCCATTTGAGCCACTCTGAGCCGGTTTTAGCCGGTTTCAGCCGGTTTCAGCCGGTTTCAGCCGGTTTGGGCCGGTTTGAACCGGTTTAAGCCATTTTGAACCGGTTTGGCCCGGTTTGAACCGGTTTAAGCCAAATTAAACCACTTTGACCGGTTTGACCCATTGGAGCCACTCTGAGCCTGTTTGAGCCAGTTTGAGCCACTTTGGGCCACTTTGGGCCAATTGAGCCACTTTGAGCCAATTTGGGCCACTATGAGCCAAATTGAGCCATTTGAGCCACTTTGGGCCAATTTGGGCCACTTTGGGCCATTTGAGCCACTTTGAGCCGATTTGAGCCAGTTTGAACCGGTTTGAGCCGGTTTGAACCGGTTTGGGCCGGTTTGAACGGGTTTAAGCCATTTCAAACCAGTTTGACCCGGTTTTACCCATTGGAGCCACTTTGAGCCACTTTGGGCCACTTTGGGCCATTTTGGGCCATTTGAGCCACTTTGAGCCGGTTTGAGCCGGTTTGAGCCAGTTTGAACCGGTTTGAGCCAGTTTGAGCCGGTTTGAGCCGGTTTGCAAAATATTTTAATTTATGAAATCAATCAATATTCCTGTTCATTAGGCAAGAAGGGTCTTGAAATTCACTTCAGGTTTATCAAATTGTTAACAGTTCTCTTTAAAAATGCGATTGTATTGACGCTGAATGTCAAAACTTGCAGAGATTTTGCAACTATATCAGATACTTTACACTTTGTACGATTGAGTTCTTCTCCAAAACTATATTAGATACGTAACTCAAACTTTTTGCAGGCTTTAATTGTATTCCATCACACAGAAAAATGCTGGGTATATGAAGTTTTTAAAATGCAAAGCTTCAAATCCTCACAACAGATCGACTAGGCTACACTTTAGTAAAATTCGACAACTTTTCAAGGGTAATGCAGAGTTTAAACGGGAATATTTTCTCAGAAAAAATATTTTAATTTATGGAATCAATCAATATTCCTGTTCATTAGGCAAGAAGGGTCTTGAAACTCACTTCAGGTTTATCAAATTGTCAACAGTTTTCTTTAAAAATGCGATTGTATTGACGCTGAATGTCAAAACTTGCAGAGATTTTCCGACTATATCAGATACTTTACACTTTGTACGATTGAGTTTTTCTCCAAAACTATATTAGATACGTAACTCAAACTTTTTGCAGGCTTTAATTGTATTCCATCACACAGACAAATGCTGGGTATATGAAGTTTTTAAAATGCAAAGCTTCAAATTCTCACATCAGATCGACTAGGCTACACTTTAGTAAAATTTGACAACTTTTCAAGGGTAATGCAGAGTTTAAACAGGAATATTTTCTCAGAAAAAATATTTTAATTTATGAAATCAATCAATATTCCTGTTCATTAGGCAAAAAGAGTCTTGAAATTCACTTCAGTTTGATCAAATTGTTCACAGTTTTCTTTAAAATTGCGATTGTATTGACGCTGAATGTCAAAACTTTACAAGATTTTACGACTATATTAGATACTTTACACTTTGTACGATTGAATTTTTCTTCAAAACTATATTAGATACGTAACTCAAACCTTTTGCAGGCTTTAATTGTATTCCATCTCACAAGAAAATGCTGGGTATATGAAGTTTTTTAAATGCAAAGCTTCAAATTCTCACAACAGATCGACTAGGCTATACTTTAGTAGAATTCGACAATTTTTCAAGGGTAACGCAGAGTTTAAACGGGAATATTTTCTCAGAAAAAATATTTTAATTTATTGAATCAATCTTTATTCCTGTTCATTATGCAAGAAGGGTCTTGAAATTCACTTCAGGTTGATCAAATTGTTAACAGTTTTCTTTAAAAATGCGATTGTATTGACGCTGAATGTCGAAACTTTGAGAGATTTTCCGACTATATTAGATACTTTACACTTTGTACGATTGATTTTTTCTCCAAAACTTTATTAGATTTGTAACTCAAACTTTTTGTAGGCTTTATATTTGACCCATTGGAGCCACTCTGAGCCTGTTTGAGCCAGTTTGAACCGGTTTAAGCCAGTTTGACCCGGTTTTACCCATTGGAGCCACTTTGAGCCACTTTGAGCCACTTTGGGCCACTTTGAGCCACTTTGGGCCACTTTGGGCCATTTGAGCCACTCTGAGCCGGTTTTAGCCGGTTTCAGCCGGTTTCAGCCGGTTTGGGCCGGTTTGAACCGGTTTAAGCCATTTTGAACCGGTTTGGCCCGGTTTGAACCGGTTTAAGCCAAATTAAACCACTTTGACCGGTTTGACCCATTGGAGCCACTCTGAGCCTGTTTGAGCCAGTTTGAGCCACTTTGGGCCACTTTGGGCCAATTGAGCCACTTTGAGCCAATTTGGGCCACTATGAGCCAAATTGAGCCATTTGAGCCACTTTGGGCCAATTTGGGCCACTTTGGGCCATTTGAGCCACTTTGAGCCGATTTGAGCCAGTTTGAACCGGTTTGAGCCGGTTTGAACCGTTTGGGCCGGTTTGAACGGGTTTAAGCCATTTCAAACCAGTTTGACCCGTTTTACCCATTGGAGCCACTTTGAGCCACTTTGGGCCACTTTGGGCCATTTTGGGCCATTTGAGCCACTTTGAGCCGGTTTGAGCCGGTTTGAGCCAGTTTGAACCGGTTTGAGCCAGTTTGAGCCGGTTTGAGCCGGTTTGCAAAATATTTTAATTTATGAAATCAATCAATATTCCTGTTCATTAGGCAAGAAGGGTCTTGAAATTCACTTCAGGTTTATCAAATTGTTAACAGTTCTCTTTAAAAATGCGATTGTATTGACGCTGAATGTCAAAACTTGCAGAGATTTTGCAACTATATCAGATACTTTACACTTTGTACGATTGAGTTTTCTCCAAAACTATATTAGATACGTAACTCAAACTTTTTGCAGGCTTTAATTGTATTCCATCACACAGAAAATGCTGGGTATATGAAGTTTTTAAAATGCAAAGCTTCAAATCCTACAACAGATCGACTAGGCTACACTTTAGTAAAATTCGACAACTTTTCAAGGGTAATGCAGAGTTTAAACGGGAATATTTTCTCAGAAAAAATATTTTAATTTATGGAATCAATCAATATTCCTGTTCATTAGGCAAGAAGGGTCTTGAAATTCACTTCAGGTTTATCAAATTGTCAACAGTTTTCTTTAAAAATGCGATTGTATTGACGCTGAATGTCAAAACTTGCAGAGATTTTCCGACTATATCAGATACTTTACACTTTGTACGATTGAGTTTTTCTCCAAAACTATATTAGATACGTAACTCAAACTTTTTGCAGGCTTTAATTGTATTCCATCACACAGAAAATGCTGGGTATATGAAGTTTTTAAAATGCAAAGCTTCAAATTCTCACAACAGATCGACTAGGCTACACTTTAGTAAAATTCGACAACTTTTCAAGGGTAATGCAGAGTTTAAACGGAATATTTTCTCAGAAAAAATATTTTAATTTATGAAATCAATCAATATTCCTGTTCATTAGGCAAGAAGGGTCTTGAAATTCACTTCAGGTTTATCAAATTGTCAACAGTTTTCTTTAAAAATGCGATTGTATTGACGCTGAATGTCAAAACTTGCAGAGATTTTCCGACTATATCAGATACTTTACACTTTGTACGATTGAGTTTTTCTCCAAAACTATATTAGATACGTAACTCAAACTTTTTGCAGGCTTTAATTGTATTCCATCACACAGAAAATGCTGGGTATATGAAGTTTTTAAATGCAAAGCTTCAAATTCTCACAACAGATCGACTAGGCTATACTTTAGTAGAATTCGACAACTTTTCAAGGGTAATACAGAGTTTAAACGGGAAATTTTCCTAGAAAAAATATTTTAAATTATGAAAGAAATCAATATTCCTGTTCATTAGGCAAGAAGGGTCTTGAAATTCACTTCAGGTTTATCAAATTGTCAACAGTTTTCTTTAAAAATGCGATTGTATTGACGCTGAATGTCAAAACTTGCAGAGATTTTCCGACTATATCAGATACTTTACACTTTGTACGATTGAGTTTTTCTTCAAAACTATATTAGATACGTAACTCAACTTTTTGCAGGCTTTAATTGTATTCCATCACACAGGAAAATGCTGGGTATATGAAGTTTTTCAATTGCAAAGCTTCAATTTCTTACAACAGATCGAAGCAGCTTTACTTTAGTAAAATTCGACAACTTTTCAAGGGTAACAGAGTTTAAACGGGAAAATTATCTCAGAAAAAATAATTTAATTAAAGAAATAAAACAATATTCCTGTTCATTAGGCAAAAAGGGTCTTGAAATTCACTTCAGGTTTATCAAATTGTCAACAGTTTTCTTTAAAAATGCGATTGTATTGACGCTGAATGTCAAAACTTGCAGAGATTTTCCGACTATATCAGATACTTTACACTTTGTACGATTGAGTTTTTCTTCAAAACTATATTAGATACGTAACTCAAACTTTTTGCAGGCTTTAATTGTATTCCATCACACAGAAAATGCTGGGTATATGAAGTTTTTAAATGCAAAGCTTCAAATTCTCACAACAGATCGACTAGGCTATACTTTAGTAGAATTCGACAACTTTTCAAGGGTAAAACAGAGTTTAAACGGGAAAATTTTCTTGGAAAAAAAAATTAATTAATGAAATAAATCAATATTCCTGTTCATTAGGCAAATAGAGTCTTGAAATTCACTTCAGGTTTATCAAATTGTTCACATTTTCTTTAAAATGCGATTGTATTGACTGAATGTCAAAACTTTACAAGATTTTCGACTATATCAGATACTTTACACTTTGTACGATTGAGTTTTTCTTCAAAACTATATTAGATACGTAACTCAAACTTTTTGCAGGCTTTAATTGTATTCCATCTCACAAGAAAATGCTGGGTATATGAAGTTTTTTAAATGCAAAGCTTCAAATTCTCACAACAGATCGACTAGGCTATACTTTAGTAGAATTCGACAACTTTTCAAGGGTAACGCAGAGTTTAAACGGGAATATTTTCTCAGAAAAAATATTTTAATTTATGAATCAATCTTTATTCCTGTTCATTATGCAAGAAGGGTCTTGAAATTCACTTCAGGTTGATCAAATTGTTAACAGTTTTCTTTAAAAATGCGATTGTATTGACGCTGAATGTCGAAACTTTGAGAGATTTTCCGACTATATTAGATACTTTACACTTTGTACGATTGATTTTTTCTCCAAAACTTTATTAGATTTGTAACTCAAACTTTTTGTAGGCTTTATATTTGACCCATTGGAGCCACTCTGAGCCTGTTTGAGCCAGTTTGAACCGGTTTAAGCCAGTTTGACCCGGTTTTACCCATTGGAGCCACTTTGAGCCACTTTGAGCCACTTTGGGCCACTTTGAGCCACTTTGGGCCACTTTGGCCATTTGAGCCACTCTGAGCCGGTTTTAGCCGGTTTCAGCCTGTTTCAGCCGGTTTCAGCCGGTTTGGGCCGGTTTGAACCGGTTTAAGCCATTTTGAACCGGTTTGGCCCGGTTTGAACCGGTTTAAGCCAAATTAAACCACTTTGACCGGTTTGACCCATTGGAGCCACTCTGAGCCTATTTGAGCCAGTTTGAGCCACTTTGGGCCACTTTGGGCCAATTGAGCCACTTTGAGCCAATTTGGGCCACTATGAGCCAAATTGAGCCATTTGAGCCACTTTGGGCCAATTTGGGCCACTTTGGGCCATTTGAGCCACTTTGAGCCGATTTGAGCCAGTTTGAACCGGTTTGAGCCGGTTTGAACCGGTTTGGGCCGGTTTGAACGGGTTTAAGCCATTTCAAACCAGTTTGACCCGGTTTTACCCATTGGAGCCACTTTGAGCCACTTTGGGCCACTTTGGGCCATTTTGGGCCATTTGAGCCACTTTGAGCCGGTTTGAGCCGGTTTGAGCCAGTTTGAACCGGTTTGAGCCAGTTTGAGCCGGTTTGAGCCGGTTTGCAAAATATTTTAATTTATGAAATCAATCAATATTCCTGTTCATTAGGCAAGAAGGGTCTTGAAATTCACTTCAGGTTTATCAAATTGTTAACAGTTCTCTTTAAAAATGCGATTGTATTGACGCTGAATGTCAAAACTTGCAGAGATTTTGCAACTATATCAGATACTTTACACTTTGTACGATTGAGTTCTTCTCCAAACTATATTAGATACGTAACTCAAACTTTTTGCAGGCTTTAATTGTATTCCATCACACAGAAAAATGCTGGGTATATGAAGTTTTTAAAATGCAAAGCTTCAAATCCTCACAACAGATCGACTAGGCTACACTTTAGTAAAATTCGACAACTTTTCAAGGGTAATGCAGAGTTTAAACGGGAATATTTTCTCAGAAAAAATATTTTTAATTTATGGAATCAATCATATTCCTGTTCATTAGGCAAGAAGGGTCTTGAAACTCACTTCAGGTTTATCAAATTGTCAACAGTTTTCTTTAAAAATGCGATTGTATTGACGCTGAATGTCAAAACTTGCAGAGATTTTCCGACTATATCAGATACTTTACACTTTGTACGATTGAGTTTTTCTCCAAAACTATATTAGATACGTAACTCAAACTTTTTGCAGGCTTTAATTGTATTCCATCACACAGACAAATGCTGGTATATGAAGTTTTAAAATGCAAAGCTTCAAATTCTCACATCAGATCGACTAGGCTACACTTTAGTAAAATTTGACAACTTTTCAAGGGTAATGCAGAGTTTAAACGGAATTTTCTCAGAAAAATATTTTAATTTATGAAATCAATCAATATTCCTGTTCATTATGCAAGAAGGGTCTTGAAATTCACTTCAGGTTTATCAAATTGTCACATTTTCTTTAAAAATGCGACTGTATTGACGCTGAATGTCAAAACTTGCAGAGATTTTCCGACTATATCAGATACTTTACACTTTGTACGATTGAGTTTTTCTCCAAAACTATATTAGATACGTAACTCAATCTTTTTGCAGGCTTTAATTGTATTCCATCACACAGAAAAATGCTGGGTATATGAAGTTTTAATAATGCAAAGCTTCAAATTCTCACAACAGATCGACTAGCTACACTTTAGTAAAATTCGACAACTTTTCAAGGGTAATGCAGAGTTTAAACGGGAATATTT
>ML133455.1:3745425-3767290 GCA_003864495.1 Nemopilema nomurai
ACAGATCGACTAGGCTATACTTTAGTAGAATTCAACAACTTTTCAAGGGTAATGCAGAGTTTAAACGGGAATATTTTCTCAGAAAAAATATTTTAATATATGGAATCAATCAATATTCCTGTTCATTAGGCAAGAAGGGTCTTGAAATTCACTTCAGGTTTATCAAATTGTCAACAGTTTTCTTAAAATGCGATTGTATTGACGCTGAATGTCAAAACTTGCAGAGATTTTCCGACTATATCAGATACTTTACACTTTGTACGATTGAGTTTTTCTCCAAAACTATATTAGATACGTAACTCAAACTTTTTGTAGGCTTTAATTGTATTCCATCACACAGGAAAATGCTGAGTACATGAAGTTTTTCAATAGCAAAGCTTCAATTTCTTACAACAGATCGAGGAGCTATACTTTAGTAAAATTCGACAACTTTTCAAGGGTAACACATAGTTTAAACGGGAAAATTTCTCAAAAAAAATATTTTATTAAAATAAAAATATTCCTGTTCATTAGGCAAGAAGGGTCTTGAAATTCACTTTAGGTTTATCAAATTGTTAACACTTTTCTTTAAAAATGCGATTGTTTGACGCTGAATGTCGAAACTTGCAGAGATTTTCCGACTATATCAGATACTTTACACTTTGTACGATTGTAATTTTCTCCAAAACTATATTAGATACGTAACTCAAACTTTTTGTAGGCTTTAATTGTATTCCATCACACAGGAAAATGCTGGGTATATGAAGTTTTTAAAATGCAAAGCTTCAATTCTTACAACAGATCGACTAGGCTATACTTTAGTAGAATTCGACAACTTTTCAAGGTAACACAAAATTTAAACGGGAAAATTGTCTCAGAATAATTATTTTAATTGATAAAATCAATCAATATTCCTGTTCATTAGGCTAAAATGGTTTTGAAATTCATTTCAGGTTTGTCAAATTGTTAACAGTTCTCTTTAAAAATGCGATTGTGACGCTGAATGTCGAAACTTTACGAGATTTTCCGACTATATCAGATACTTTACACTTTGTACGATTGAGTTTTTCCAAAACTATATTAGATACGTAACTCAAACTTTTTGTAGGCTTTAATGTATTCCATCACACAGGAAAATGCTGAGTACATGAAGTTTTTCAATTGCAAAGCTTCAATTTCTTACAACAGATCGAAGCAGCTTTACTTTAGTAAAATTCGACAACTTTTCAAGGGTAACACATTTAAAGGGAATATTTTCAGAAAAAATATTTTAATTGATAAAATCAATCAATATTCCTGTTCATTAGGCAAAAAGGGTTTTGAAATTCATTTCAGGTTTGTCAAATTGTTAACAGTTTCTTTAAAAATGCGATTGTGGTGACGCTGAATGTCAAAACTTTACGAGATTTTCCGACTATATCAGATACTTTACACTTTGTACGATTGAGTTTTTCTTCAAAACTATATTAGATACGTAACTCAAACTTTTTGTAGGCTTTAATTGTATTCCATCACACAGGAAAATGCTGTACATGAAGTTTTTCAATTGCAAAGCTTCAATTTCTTACAACAGATCGAGGCAGCTTACTTTAGTAAAATTCGACAACTTTTCAAGGGTAACACAGAGTTTAAACGGGAAAATTTCTCAAAAAAATATTTTAATTAATGAAATAAAACAATATTCCTGTTCATTAGGCAAGGGTCTTGAAATTCACTTTAGGTTTATCAAATTGTTAACAGTTTTCTTTAAAAATGCGATTGTTATGACGCTGAATGTCGAAACTTGCAGAGATTTTCCGACTATATCAGATACTTTACACTTTGTACGATTGAGTTTTCTCCAAAACTATATTAGATACGTAACTCAAACTTTTTGTAGGCTTTAATTGTATTCCATCACACAGGAAAATGCTGGTATATGAAGTTTTTAAAATGCAAAGCTTCAAATTCTCACAACAGATCGACTAGGCTATACTTTAGTAGAATTCGACAACTTTTCAAGGGTAACACAAGATTTAAACGGGAAATTTCTCAGAAAATATTTTAATTGATGAAATCAATCAATATTCCTGTTCATTAGGCAAAAGGGTTTGAAATTCACTTCAGGTTTATCAAATTGTCAACAGTTTTCTTTAAAAATGCGATTGTATTGACGCTGAATGTCAAACTTGCAGAGATTTTCCGACTATATCAGATACTTTACACTTTGTACGATTGAGTTTTTCTCAAAACTATATTAGATACGTAACTCAAACTTTTTGAGGCTTTAATTGTATTCCATCACACAGGAAAATGCTGGGTATATGAAGTTTTTAAATGCAAAGCTTCAAATTCTCACAACAGATCGACTAGGCTATACTTTAGTAAATTCGACAACTTTTCAAGGGTAACACAGTTTTAAACGGGAATATTTTCTCAGAAAAAATATTTTAATTGATGAATCAATCAATATTCCTGTTCATTAGGCAAGAAGGGTCTTGAAATTCACTTCAGGTTTATCAAATTGTTAACAGTTTTCTTTAAAAATGCGATTGTATTGACGCTGAATGTCGAAACTTGCAGAGATTTTCCGACTATATCAGATACTTTACACTTTGTACGATTGAGTTTTTCTCCAAAACTATATTAGATACGTAACTCAAACTTTTTGTAGGCTTTAATTGTATTCCATCACACAGGAAAATGCTGGTATATGAAGTTTTTCAATGCAAAGCTTCAATTTCACAACAGATCGACAGCTTACTTTAGTAAAATTCGACAACTTTTCAAGGGTAACACAAGTTTAAACGGGAATATTTTCTCAGAAAAAATATTTTAATTGATAAATCAATCAATATTCCTGTTCATTAGGCAAGAAGGGTCTTGAAATTCACTTCAGGTTTATCAAATTGTCAACAGTTTTCTTTAAAAATGCGATTGTATTGACGCTGAATGTCAAAACTTGCAGAATTTTCCGACTATATCAGATACTTTACACTTTGTACGATTGAGTTTTTCTCAAAACTATATTAGATACGTAACTCAAACTTTTTGCAGGCTTTAATTGTATTCCATCACACAGGAAAATGCTGGTATATGAAGTTTTTAAAATGCAAAGCTTCAAATTCTCACAACAGATCGACTAGGCTATACTTTAGTAGAATTCGACAACTTTTCAAGGGTAACACAAGTTTAAACGGGAAAATTTCTCAGAAATATTTTAATTGATAAATCAATCAATATTCCTGTTCATTAGGCAAAAGGGTTTGAAATTCACTTCAGGTTTATCAAATTGTTAACACTTTTCTTTAAAAATGCGATTGTTTTGACGCTGAATGTCGAAACTTGCAGAGATTTTCCGACTATATCAGATACTTTACACTTTGTACGATTGAGTTTTTCTCAAAACTATATTAGATACGTAACTCAAACTTTTTGGGCTTTAATTGATTCCATCACACAGGAAAATGCTGGTATATGAAGTTTAAAATGCAAAGCTTCAAATTCTCACAACAGATCGACTCGGCTATACTTTAGTAAGAATTCGACAACTTTTCAAGGGTAACAGAGTTTAAACGGGAATATTTTCTCAGAAAAAATATTTTAATATGAATCAATCAATATTCCTGTTCATTAGGCTAAAAAGGTCTTGAAATTCACTTCAGGTTTATCAAATTGTCAACAGTTTTCAATTAAAAATGCGATTGTATTGACGCTGAATGTCGAAACTTTACGAGATTTTCCGACTATATCAGATACTTTACACTTTGTACGATTGAGTTTTTCTTCAAAACTATATTAGATACGTAACTCAAACTTTTTGCAGGCTTTAATTGTATTCCATCACACAGGAAAATGCTGGGTATATGAAGTTTTTAAAATGCAAAGCTTCAAATTCTCACAACAGATCGACTGGCTATACTTTAGTAAGAATTCGACAACTTTTCAAGGGTAACACAGAGTTTAAACGGGAATATTTTCTTAGAAAAAATATTTTAATTGATGAAATCAATCAATATTCCTGTTCTTTAGGCAAGAAGGTTCTTGAAATTTACTTCAGGTTTATCAAATTGTCAACAGTTTTCTTAAAAATGCGATTGTATTGATGCTGAATGTCGAAACTTTACGAGATTTTCCGACTATATCAGATACTTTACACTTTGTACGATTGCGTTTTTCTCAAAAACAATATTAGATAGGTAACTCAAACTTTTTGGAGGCTTTAATTGTATTCCATCACACAGGAAAATGCTGAGTACATGAAGTTTTAATGCAAAGCTTCAATTTCTTACAACAGATCAAAGCAGCTTACTTAGTAAAATTCGACAACTTTTCAAGGGAACACAGAGTTTAAACGGAAATTTCTCAGAAAAAATATTTTAAATAGAAAGAATCAATATTCCTGTTCATTAGGCTATAAGGTTCTTGAAATTCACTTCAGGTTTATCAAATTGTCAACAGTTTTCTTTAAAAATGCGATTGTATTGATGCTGAATGTCGAAACTTTACGAGATTTTCCGACTATATCAGATACTTTACACTTTGTACGATTGCGTTTTTCTCAAAAACCATATTAGATACGTAACTCAAACTTTTTGGAGGCTTTAATTGCATGCCATCACACAGGAAAATGATGGGTATATGAAGTTTCTAAAATGCAAAGCTTCAAATTCTCACAACAGATCGACTCGGCTATACTTTAGAAGAATTCGACAACTTTTCAAGGGTAACACAGAGTTTAAACGGGAATATTTTCTTAGAAAAAATATTTTAATTGATGAAATCAATCAATATTCCTGTTCATTAGGCAAGAAGGTTCTTGAAATTCACTTCAGGTTTATCAAATTGTCAACAGTTTTCTTTAAAAATGCGATTGTATTGATGCTGAATGTCGAAACTTTACGAGATTTTCGGACTATATCAGATACTTTACACTTTGTACGATTGCGTTTTTCTCCAAAACAATATTAGATAGGTAACTCAAACTTTTTGGAGGCTTTAATTGTATTCCATCACACAGGAAAATGCTGAGTACATGAAGTTTTTCAATTGCAAAGCTTCAATTTCTTACAACAGATCGACTCGGCTATACTTCAGAAGAATTCGACAACTTTTCAAGGGAAACACAAAATTTAAACGGGAATATTTTCTCAGAAAAATATTTTAATTAATGAAATCAATCAATATTCCTGTTCATTAGGCAAGAAGGGTCTTGAAATTCACTTCAGGTTTATCAAATTGTCAACAGTTTTCTTTAAAAATGCGATTGTATTGACGCTGAATGTCAAAACTTGCAGAGATTTTCCGACTATATCAGATACTTTACACTTTGTACGATTGCGTTTTTCTCAAAACTATATTAGATACGTAACGCAAACTTTTTGGAGGCTTTAATTGCATGCAATCACACAGGAAAATGATAGGTATATGAAGTTTCTAAAATGCAAAGCTTCAAATTCTCACAACAGATCGACTCGGCTATACTTCAGAAGAATTCGACAACTTTTCAAGGGAACACAAAATTTAAACGGGAATATTTTCTCAGAAAAAATATTTTAATTAATGAAATCAATCAATATTCCTGTTCATTAGGCAAGAAGGGTTTTGAAATTCACTTCAGGTTTATCAAATTGTCAACAGTTTTCTTTAAAAATGCGATTGTATTGACGCTGAATGTCGAAACTTTACGAGATTTTCCGACTATATCAGATACTTTACACTTTGTACGATTGCGTTTTTCTCCAAAACTATATTAGATACGTAACTCAAACTTTTTGGAGGCTTTAATTGCATGCAATCACACAGGAAAATGATGGGTATATGAAGTTTCTAAAATGCAAAGCTTCAAATTCTCACAACAGATCGACTCGGCTATACTTTAGAAGAATTCGACAACTTTTCAAGGGTAACACAGAGTTTAAACGGGAATATTTTCTCAGAAAAAATATTTTAATTGATGAAATCAATCAATATTCCTGTTCATTAGGCTATAAGGTTCTTGAAATTCACTTCAGGTTTATCAAATTGTCAACAGTTTTCTTTAAAAATGCGATTGTATTGATGCTGAATGTCGAAACTTTACGAGATTTTCCGACTATATCAGATACTTTACACTTTGTACGATTGCGTTTTCTCCAAAACTATATTAGATACATAACTCAAACTTTTTGCAGGCTTTAATTGTATTCCATCACACAGGAAAATGCTGGGTATATGAAGTTTTTAATGCAAAGCTTCAAATTCTCACAACAGATCGACTAGGCTATACTTTAGTAGAATTCAACAACTTTTCAAGGGTAATGCAGAGTTTAAACGGGAAATTTTCTCAGAAAAAATATTTTAATATATGGAATCAATCAATATTCCTGTTCATTAGGCAAGAAGGGTCTTGAAATTCACTTCAGGTTTATCAAATTGTCAACAGTTTTCAATTAAAAATGCGATTGTATTGACGCTAATGTCAAAACTTGCAGACATTTTCCGACTATATCAGATACTTTACACTTTGTACGATTGAGTTTTTCTCAAAACTATATTAGATACGTAACTCAAACTTTTTGCAGGCTTTAATTGTGTTCCATCACACAGGAAAATGCTGGGTATATGAAGTTTTTAAAATGCAAAGCTTCAAATTCTCACAACAGATCGACTAGGCTATACTTTAGTAGAATTCGACAACTTTTCAAGGTAACACAAAATTTAAACGGGAAAATTTCTCAGAAAAAATATTTTAATTTATAAAATCAATCAATATTCCTGTTCATTAGGCAAAAAGGGTTTTGAAATTCACTTCAGGTTTGTCAAATTGTTAACAGTTTTCTTTAAAAATGCGATTGTGGTGACGCTTAATGTCGAAACTTGCAGAGATTTTCCGACTATATCAGATACTTTACACTTTGTACGATTGCGTTTTTCTCCAAAACAATATTAGATAGGTAACTCAAACTTTTTGGAGGCTTTAATTGTATTCCATCACACAGGAAAATGCTGAGTACATGAAGTTTTTCAATTGCAAAGCTTCAATTTCTTACAACAGATCAAAGCAGCTTTACTTTAGTAAAATTCGACAACTTTTCAAGGGCAACACAGAGTTTAAACTGGAAAATTTTCCTAGAACAAATATTTTAAATAATGAAAGAAATCAATATTCCTGTTCATTAGGCAAGAAGGGTCTTGAAATTCACTTCAGGTTTATCAAATTGTCAACAGTTTTCTTTAAAAATGCGATTGTATTGACGCTGAATGTCAAAACTTGCAGAGATTTTCCGACTATATCAGATACTTTACACTTTGTACGATTGCGTTTTTCTCAAAACTATATTAGATACGTAACGCAAACTTTTTGGAGGCTTTAATTGCATGCAATCACACAGGAAAATGATAGGTATATGAAGTTTCTAAAATGCAAAGCTTCAAATTCTCACAACAGATCGACTCGGCTATACTTCAGAAGAATTCGACAACTTTTCAAGGGAAACACAAAATTTAAACGGGAATATTTTCTCAGAAAAAATATTTTAATTAATGAAATAAATCAATATTCCTGTTCATTAGGCAAGAAGGTTTTGAAATTCACTTCAGGTTTATCAAATTGTCAACAGTTTTCTTTAAAAATGCGATTGTATTGATGCTGAATGTCGAAACTTTACGAGATTTTCCGACTATATCAGAACTTTACACTTGTACGATTGCGTTTTTTCCAAAACTATATTAGATACGTAACTCAAACTTTTTGGAGGCTTTAATTGCATGCAATCACACAGGAAAATGATGGGTATATGAAGTTTCTAAAATGCAAAGCTTCAAATTCTCACAACAGATCGACTCGGCTATACTTTAGAAGAATTCGACAACTTTTCAAGGGTAACACAGAGTTTGAACGGGAATATTTATTTAGAAAAAATATTTTAATTGATGAAATCAATCAATATTCCTGTTCTTTAGGCAAGAAGGTTCTTGAAATTCATTTCAGGTTGATCAAATTGTCAACAGTTTTCTTTAAAAATGCGATTGTATTGATGCTGAATGTCGAAACTTTACGAGATTTTCCGACTATATCAGATACTTTACACTTTGTACGATTGCGTTTATCTCCAAAACTATATTAGATACATAACTCAAACTTTTTGCAGGCGTTAATCGTATTCCATCAGACAGGAAAATGCTGGGTACATGGGCACTTTGGGCCATTTGAGCCACTTTGAGCCGGTTTGAGCTGGTGTGAGCCGCTTTTAGCCGGTTTTAACCGGTTTGGGCCGGTTTGAACCGGTTTAAGCCAGTTTGAACCGGTTTAAGCCAGTTTGACCCCGTTTGGCCCATTGGAGCCACTTTGATCCACTTTGGGCCACTTTGGGCCATTTGAGCCACTTTGAGCCACTTTAGGCCACTTTGGGCAATTTGAGCCACTCTGAGCATGTTTGAGCCCGTTTGAACCGGTTTAAGCCAGTTTGAACCGGTTTGGTCCGGTTTTAACCGGTTTAAGCCAGTTTAAACCAGTTTGACCCGTTTGACCCATTGGAGCCACTTTGAGCCACTTTGAGCCTCTTTGTGCCACTTTTGGCCATTTGAGCCACTTTGAGCCAATTTGGGCAACTTTGGCCATTTGAGCCACTCTGAGCATGTTTAAGCCCGTTTGAACCGGTTTAAGCCAGTTTAAACCAGTTTGACCCGTTTTGACCCATTGGAGCCACTTTGAGCCACTTTGAGCCACTTTGGGCCACTTTTGGCCATTTGAGCCACTTTGAGCCAATTTGGGCCACTTTGTGCCAGTTTTTGGCAATTTGGGCCACTTTGTGCCATTTGGGCCACTTTGTGCCAGTTTTTGACCATTTGGACCACTGTGGGCCATTTGAGCCACTTTGTGCCACTTTGAGCCACTTTGGGCCACTTTGGGCCATTTGAGCCACTTTGAGCCGGTTTGAGCCGGTTTGAGCCGGTTTGAGCCACTTGTGCCATTTGAGCCACTTTGAGCCGATTTGAGCCCGTTTGAACCGGTTTAAGCCAGTTGGAACCGGTTTCGGCCGGTTTGAACCAGTTTAAGCCAGTTTAAACCAGTTTGACCCGGTTTGATCCATTGGAGCCACTTTCAGCCACTTTGAGCCACTTTGAGCCACTTTGAGCCACTTTGAGCCACTTTGAGCCACTTTGAGCCACTTTGGGCCTTTTTGGGCCATTTGAGCCACTCTGAGCCGGTTTGAGCCGGTTTGAGCCGGTTTGAGCCGGTTTGAACTGGTTTGGGCCGGTTTGAACCGGTTTAAGTCAGTTTGAACTGGTTTGGCCCGGTTTGAACCGGCATAAGCCAAATTAAACCACTCTGACCCGGTTTGATCCATTAGAGCCACTCTGAGCCTGTTTGAGCCGGTTGGAGCCACTTTGGGCCACTTTGGGCCATTTGAGCCACTTTGAGCCAATTTGGGTCACTATGAGCCAAATTGAGCCATTTGAACCACTTTGGGCCACTTTGGGCCAATTTGGGCCTTTTGGGGCCATTTGAGCCACTTTGAGCCGATTTGGGCCACTTGTGCCATTTGAGCCACTTTGAGCCGATTTGAGCCCGTTTGAACCGGTTTAAGCCAGTTTGAACCGGTTTGGTCCGGTTTGAACCGGTTTAAGCCAGTTTAAACCAGTTTGACCCGTTTTGACCCATTGAAGCCACTTTGAGCCACTTTGAGCCACTTTGGGCCACTTTTGGCCATTTGAGCCACTTTGAGCCAAATTGGGCCACTTTGTGCCAGTTTTTGACCATTTGGGCCACTTTGTGCCATTTGGGCCACTTTGTGCCAGTTTTTGACCATTTGGACCACTTTGAGCCATTTGAGCCACTTTGAGCCACTTTGTGCCACTTTGAGCCAAATTGAGCCATTGGAGCCACTTTGGGCCACTTTGGGCCGATTTGGGCCACTTTCGGTCATTTGAGCCACTTTGAGCCGGTTTGAGCCGGTTTGAGCCGGTTTGAGCCGGTTTGAACCGGTTTGGACTGGTTTGAACCGGTTTGAGCCAGTTTGAACCAGTTTGACCTGGTTTGACCCATTGAAGCCACTTTGAGCCACTTTGAGCCACTTTGGGCCACTTTGGGCCATTTGAGCCACTTTGAGCCAGTTTGGGCCACTTGTGCCATTTGAGCCACTTTGAGCCGATTTGAGCCCGTTTGAACCGGTTTAAGCCAGTTTGAACCGGTTTGGTTCGGTTTGAACCGGTTTAAGCCAGTTTAAACCAGTTTGACCCGGTTTGATCCATTGGAGCCACTTTGAGCCACTTTGAGCCACTTTGGGCCACTTTGAGCCACTTTGAGCCACTTTGGGCCACTTTGGGCCATTTGAGCCACTCTGAGCCGGTTTGAGCCCGTTTGGACCGGTTTAAGCCAGTTGGAACCGATTTGGTCCGGTTTGAACCGGATTAAGGCAGTTTGAACCAGTTTGACTTGGTTTGACCCATTGGAGCCACTTTGAGCCACTTTGAGCCATTTTGGGCCACTTTGGCCCATTTGAGCCACTTTGAGCCATTTGTGCCATTTGAGCCACTTTGAGCAGATTTAAGCCAGTTTAAACCAGTTCGACCCGTTTTGACCCATTGGAGCCACTTTGAGCCACTTTGAGCCACTTTGGGCCACTTTGGGCCATTTGAGCCACTTTGAGCCAATTTGGGCCACTTGTGCCAGTTTTTGACCATTTGGACCACTTTGTGCCATTTGGGTCACTTTGTGCCAGTTTTTGACCATTTGGACCACTTTGGGCCATTTGAGCCACTTTGAGCCACTTTGTGCCACTTTGAACCAAATTGAGCCATTTGAGCCACTTTGGGCCACTTTGGGCCAATTTGGGCCACTTTCGGTCATTTGAGCCACTTTGAGCCGGTTTGAGCCGGTTTGAGCCGGTTTGAGCTGGTTTGAGCCGGTTTGAACCGGTTTGGGCTGGTTTGAACCGGTTTGAGCCAGTTTAAACCAGTTTGACCCGGTTTGACCCATTGGAGCCACTTTGAGCCACTTTAGGCCACTTTGGGCCACTTTGGGCCATTTGAGCCACATTGGGCCACTTTCGGTCATGTTAGCCACTTTGAGCCGGTTTGAGCCGGTTTGAGACGGTTTGAGCCGGTTTGAACCGGTTTGGGCCGGTTTCAGCCGGTTTGAGCCGGTTTCAGCCGGTTTTAACCGGTTTGGGCCGGTTTGAACCGGTTTAAGCCAGTTTGAACCGGTTTGGCCCGGTTTGAACCGGTTTAAGCCAAATAAAACCACTTTGACCGGTTTGACCCATTGGAGCCTCTCTAAGCCTGTTTGAGCCAGTTTGAGCCACTCTGGGCCACTTTGGGCCATTTGAGCCACTTTGAGCCAATTTGGGCCACTATGAGCCAAATTGAGCCATTTGAGCCACTATGAGCCAAATTGAGCCATTTGAGCCACTTTGGGCCAATTTGGGCCACTTTGGGCCATTTGAGCCACTTTGAGCCGGTTTGAGCCAGTTTAAACCAGTTTGACCCGGTTTTACCCATTGGAGCCACTTTGAGCCACTTTGAGCCACTTCGGGCCACTTTGGGCCACTTTGGGCCATTTGAGCCACTTTGAGCCGGTTTGAACTGGTTTGGGCCGGTTTGAACCGGTTTAAGCCAGTTTAAACCAGTTTGACCCGGTTTGATCCATTGGAGCCACTTTGAGCCACTTTGAGCCACTTTGGGCCACTTTGAGCCACTTTGAGCCACTTTGGGCCACTTTGGGCCATTTGAGCCACTCTGAGCCGGTTTGAGCCCGTTTGGACCGGTTTAAGCCAGTTGGAACCGGTTTGGTCCGGTTTGAACCGGATTAAGGCAGTTTTAACCAGTTTGACTTGGTTTGACCCATTGGAGCCACTTTGAGCCACTTTGAGCCATTTTGGGCCACTTTGGCCCATTTGAGCCACTTTGAGCCATTTTGAGCCACTTGTGCCATTTGAGCCACTTTGAGCCGATTTAAGCAAGTTTAAACCAGTTTGACCCGGTTTGATCCATTGGAGCCACTTTGAGCCACTTTGAGCCACTTTGGGCCACTTTGGGCCATTTGAGCAACTTTGAGCGAATTTGGGCCACTTGTGCCAGTTTTTGACCATTTGGACCACTTTGTGCCATTTGGGTCACTTTGTGCCAGTTTTTGACCATTTGGACCACTTTGGGCCATTTGAGCCACTTTGAGCCACTTTGTGCCACTTTGAACCAAATTGAGCCATTTGAGCCACTTTGGGCCACTTTGGGCCAATTTGGGCCACTTTCGGTCATTTGAGCCACTTTGAGCCGGTTTGAGCCGGTTTGAGCCGGTTTGAGCTGGTTTGAGCCGGTTTGAACCGGTTTGGGCTGGTTTGAACCGGTTTGAGCCAGTTTAAACCAGTTTGACCCGGTTTGACCAATTGGAGCCACTTTGAGCCACTTTAGGCCACTTTGGGCCACTTTGGGCCATTTGAGCCACATTGGGCCACTTTCGGTCATGTTAGCCACTTTGAGCCGGTTTGAGCCGGTTTGAGACGGTTTGAGCCGGTTTGAACCGGTTTGGGCCGGTTTCAGCCGGTTTGAGCCGGTTTCAGCCGGTTTTAACCGGTTTGGGCCGGTTTGAACCGGTTTAAGCCAGTTTGAACCGGTTTGGCCCGGTTTGAACCGGTTTAAGCCAAATAAAACCACTTTGACCGGTTTGACCCATTGGAGCCTCTCTAAGCCTGTTTGAGCCAGTTTGAGCCACTCTGGGCCACTTTGGGCCATTTGAGCCACTTTGAGCCAATTTGGGCCACTATGAGCCAAATTGAGCCATTTGAGCCACTATGAGCCAAATTGAGCCATTTGAGCCACTTTGGGCCAATTTGGGCCACTTTGGGCCATTTGAGCCACTTTGAGCCGGTTTGAGCCAGTTTAAACCAGTTTGACCCGGTTTTACCCATTGGAGCCACTTTGAGCCACTTTGAGCCACTTCGGGCCACTTTGGGCCACTTTGGGCCACTTTGGGCCATTTGAGCCACTTTGAGCCGGTTTGAGCCGGTTTGAACTGGTTTGGGCCGGTTTGAACCGGTTTAAGCCAGTTTAAACCAGTTTGACCCGGTTTGACCCGGTTTGACCCA
The DNA here is from genome assembly GCA_003864495.1 of Nemopilema nomurai. Taxonomy (NCBI): domain Eukaryota; kingdom Metazoa; phylum Cnidaria; class Scyphozoa; order Rhizostomeae; family Rhizostomatidae; genus Nemopilema; species Nemopilema nomurai. Next base: position 3,758,451 of record ML133455.1, read on the forward strand.
TTGGAGCCCTTTTAAGCCAGTTTGAGCCACTTTGGGCCACTTTGGGCCACTTTGGGCTATTTGAGCCGGTTTGAGCCGGTTTGAGCCGGTTTGCAAAATATTTTAAGTTATGGAATCAATCAATATTCCTGTTCATTAGGCCAGAAGGGTCTTGAAATTCACTTCAGGTTTATCAAATTGTCAACAGTTTTCTTTAAAAATGCGATTGTATTGACGCTGAATGTCAAAACTTGCAGAGATTTTCCGACTATATCAGATACTTTACACTTTGTACGATTGAGTTTTTCTCCAAAACTATATTAGATACGTAACTCAAACTTTTTGTAGGCTTTAATTGTATTCCATCACACAGGAAAATGCTGAGTATGAAGTTTTTCAATTGCAAAGCTTCAATTCTCACAACAGATCGACTAGCTATACTTTAGTAAAATTCGACAACTTTTCAAGGGTAACAGAGTTTAAACGGGAATATTTTCTCAGAAAAAATATTTTAATTTTGAATCAATAACAATATTCCTGTTCATTAGGCAAGAAGGGTCTTGAAATTCACTTCAGGTTTATCAAATTGTTCAAAATTTTCTTTAAAAATGCGATTGTATTGACGCTGAATGTCAAAACTTGCAGAGATTTTCCGACTATATCAGATACTTTACACTTTGTACGATTGAGTTTTTCTCCAAAAACTATATTAGATACGTAACTCAAACTTTTTGAGGCTTTAATTGTATTCCATCACACAGGAAAATGCTGAGTACATGAAGTTTCAATGCAAAGCTTCAAATTCTACAACAGATCGACTAGCTTACTTTAGTAAAATTCGACAACTTTTCAAGGGTAACACAGAGTTTAAACGGGAAATTTTCTAAAAAATATTTTAATAATGAAAAATCAATATTCCTGTTCAAGGCAAGAGGTCTTGAAATTCACTTCAGGTTTATCAAATTGTTAACAGTTCTCTTTAAAAATGCGATTGTATTGACGCTGAATGTCGAAACTTCACGAGATTTTCCGACTATATCAGATACTTTACACTTTGTACGATTGAGTTTTTCTCAAAACTATATTAGATACGTAACTCAAACTTATTAGGCTTTAATTGTATTCCATCACACAGGAAAATGCTGGGTATATGAAGTTTTCAAAATGCAAAGCTTCAAATTCTCACAACAGATCGACTAGGCTATACTTTAGTAGAATTCGACAACTTTTCAAGGGTACACAGAGTTTAAACGGGAATATTTTCTCAGAAAAAATATTTTAATTGATGAAATCAATCAATATTCCTGTTCATTAGGGAAGAAGGTTCTTGAAATTCACTTCAGGTTTATCAAATTGTCAACAGTTTTCTTTAAAAATGCGATTGTATTGATGCTGAATGTCGAAACTTGCAGAGATTTTCCGACTATATCAGATACTTTACACTTTGTACGATTGCGTTTTCTCCAAAACTATATTAGATACATAACTCAAACTTTTTGCAGGCTTTAATTGTATTCCATCACACAGAAAATGCTGGGTATATGAAGTTTTTATAATGCAAAGCTTCAAATTCTCACAACAGATCGACTAGGCTATACTTTAGTAGAATTCAACAACTTTTCAAGGGTAATGCAGAGTTTAAACGGGAATATTTTCTCAGAAAAAATATTTTAATATATGGAATCAATCAATATTCCTGTTCATTAGGCAAGAAGGGTCTTGAAATTCACTTCAGGTTTATCAAATTGTCAACAGTTTTCAATTAAAAATGCGATTGTATTGACGCTTAATGTCAAAACTTGCAGACATTTTCCGACTATATCAGATACTTTACACTTTGTACGATTGAGTTTTTCTTCAAAACTATATTAGATACGTAACTCAAACTTTTGCAGGCTTTAATTGTGTTCCATCACACAGGAAAATGCTGGGTATATGAAGTTTTTAAAATGCAAAGCTTCAAATTCTCACAACAGATCGACTAGGCCATACTTTAGTAGAATTCGACAACTTTTCAAGGTTAACACAAAATTTAAACGGGAAAATTGTCTCAGAATAATTATTTTAATTGATAAAATCAATCAATATTCCTGTTCATTAGGCTAAAAGGGTTTTGAAATTCATTTCAGGTTTGTCAAATTGTTAACAGTTCTCTTTAACAATGCGATTGTGGTGACGCTTAATGTCGAAACTTGCAGAGATTTTCCGACTATATCAGATACTTTACACTTTGTACGATTGCGTTTTTCTCCAAAACAATATTAGATAGGTAACTCAAACTTTTTGGAGGCTTTAATTGTATTCCATCACACAGGAAAATGCTGAGTACATGAAGTTTTTCAATTGCAAAGCTTCAATTTCTTACAACAGATCAAAGCAGCTTTACTTTAGTAAAATTCGACAACTTTTCAAGGGCAACACAGAGTTTAAACTGGAAAATTTTCCTAGAACAAATATTTTAAATAATGAAAGAAATCAATATTCCTGTTCATTAGGCAAGAAGGGTCTTGAAATTCACTTCAGGTTTATCAAATTGTCAACAGTTTTCTTTAAAAATGCGATTGTATTGACGCTGAATGTCAAAACTTGCAGAGATTTTCCGACTATATCAGATACTTTACACTTTGTACGATTGCGTTTTTCTCAAAACTATATTAGATACGTAACGCAAACTTTTTGGAGGCTTTAATTGCATGCAATCACACAGGAAAATGATAGGTATATGAAGTTTCTAAAATGCAAAGCTTCAAATTCTCACAACAGATCGACTCGGCTATACTTCAGAAGAATTCGACAACTTTTCAAGGGAAACACAAAATTTAAACGGGAATATTTTCTCAGAAAAAATATTTTAATTAATGAAATAAATCAATATTCCTGTTCATTAGGCAAGAAGGTTTATGTAATTCACTTCAGGTTTATCAAATTGTCAACAGTTTTCTTTAAAAATGCGATTGTATTGATGCTGAATGTCGAAACTTTACGAGATTTTCCGACTATATCAGATACTTTACACTTGTACGATTGCGTTTTTTTCCAAAACTATATTAGATACGTAACTCAAACTTTTTGGAGGCTTTAATTGCATGCAATCACACAGGAAAATGATGGGTATATGAAGTTTCTAAAATGCAAAGCTTCAAATTCTCACAACAGATCGACTCGGCTATACTTTAGAAGAATTCGACAACTTTTCAAGGGTAACACAGAGTTTGAACGGGAATATTTATTTAGAAAAAATATTTTAATTGATGAAATCAATCAATATTCCTGTTCTTTAGGCAAGAAGGTTCTTGAAATTCATTTCAGGTTGATCAAATTGTCAACAGTTTTCTTTAAAAATGCGATTGTATTGATGCTGAATGTCGAAACTTTACGAGATTTTCCGACTATATCAGATACTTTACACTTTGTACGATTGCGTTTATCTCCAAAACTATATTAGATACATAACTCAAACTTTTTGCAGGCGTTAATCGTATTCCATCAGACAGGAAAATGCTGGGTACATGGGCACTTTGGGCCATTTGAGCCACTTTGAGCCGGTTTGAGCTGGTGTGAGCCGCTTTTAGCCGGTTTTAACCGGTTTGGGCCGGTTTGAACCGGTTTAAGCCAGTTTGAACCGGTTTAAGCCAGTTTGACCCCGTTTGGCCCATTGGAGCCACTTTGAGCCACTTTGATCCACTTTGGGCCACTTTGGGCCATTTGAGCCACTTTGAGCCACTTTAGGCCACTTTGGGCAATTTGAGCCACTCTGAGCATGTTTGAGCCCGTTTGAACCGGTTTAAGCCAGTTTGAACCGGTTTGGTCCGGTTTTAACCGGTTTAAGCCAGTTTAAACCAGTTTGACCCGTTTTGACCCATTGGAGCCACTTTGAGCCACTTTGAGCCTCTTTGTGCCACTTTTGGCCATTTGAGCCACTTTGAGCCAATTTGGGCAACTTTGGCCATTTGAGCCACTCTGAGCATGTTTAAGCCCGTTTGAACCGGTTTAAGCCAGTTTAAACCAGTTTGACCCGTTTTGACCCATTGGAGCCACTTTGAGCCACTTTGAGCCACTTTGGGCCACTTTTGGCCATTTGAGCCACTTTGAGCCAATTTGGGCCACTTTGTGCCAGTTTTTGGCAATTTGGGCCACTTTGTGCCATTTGGGCCACTTTGTGCCAGTTTTTGACCATTTGGACCACTGTGGGCCATTTGAGCCACTTTGTGCCACTTTGAGCCACTTTGGGCCACTTTGGGCCATTTGAGCCACTTTGAGCCGGTTTGAGCCGGTTTGAGCCGGTTTGAGCCACTTGTGCCATTTGAGCCACTTTGAGCCGATTTGAGCCCGTTTGAACCGGTTTAAGCCAGTTGGAACCGGTTTCGGCCGGTTTGAACCAGTTTAAGCCAGTTTAAACCAGTTTGACCCGGTTTGATCCATTGGAGCCACTTTCAGCCACTTTGAGCCACTTTGAGCCACTTTGAGCCACTTTGAGCCACTTTGAGCCACTTTGGGCCTTTTTGGGCCATTTGAGCCGGTTTGAGCCGGTTTGAGCCGGTTTGAGCCGGTTTGAGCCGGTTTGAACTGGTTTGGGCCGGTTTGAACCGGTTTAAGTCAGTTTGAACTGGTTTGGCCCGGTTTGAACCGGCATAAGCCAAATTAAACCACTCTGACCCGGTTTGATCCATTAGAGCCACTCTGAGCCTGTTTGAGCCGGTTGGAGCCACTTTGGGCCACTTTGGGCCATTTGAGCCACTTTGAGCCAATTTGGGTCACTATGAGCCAAATTGAGCCATTTGAACCACTTTGGGCCACTTTGGGCCAATTTGGGCCTTTTGGGGCCATTTGAGCCACTTTGAGCCGATTTGGGCCACTTGTGCCATTTGAGCCACTTTGAGCCGATTTGAGCCCGTTTGAACCGGTTTAAGCCAGTTTGAACCGGTTTGGTCCGGTTTGAACCGGTTTAAGCCAGTTTAAACCAGTTTGACCCGTTTTGACCCATTGAAGCCACTTTGAGCCACTTTGAGCCACTTTGGGCCACTTTTGGCCATTTGAGCCACTTTGAGCCAAATTGGGCCACTTTGTGCCAGTTCTTGACCATTTGGGCCACTTTGTGCCATTTGGGCCACTTTGTGCCAGTTTTTGACCATTTGGACCACTTTGAGCCATTTGAGCCACTTTGAGCCACTTTGTGCCACTTTGAGCCAAATTGAGCCATTGGAGCCACTTTGGGCCACTTTGGGCCGATTTGGGCCACTTTCGGTCATTTGAGCCACTTTGAGCCGGTTTGAGCCGGTTTGAGCCGGTTTGAGCCGGTTTGAGCCGGTTTGAACCGGTTTGGACTGGTTTGAACCGGTTTGAGCCAGTTTGAACCAGTTTGACCTGGTTTGACCCATTGAAGCCACTTTGAGCCACTTTGAGCCACTTTGGGCCACTTTGGGCCATTTGAGCCACTTTGAGCCAGTTTGGGCCACTTGTGCCATTTGAGCCACTTTGAGCCGATTTGAGCCCGTTTGAACCGGTTTAAGCCAGTTTGAACCGGTTTGGTTCGGTTTGAACCGGTTTAAGCCAGTTTAAACCAGTTTGACCCGGTTTGATCCATTGGAGCCACTTTGAGCCACTTTGAGCCACTTTGGGCCACTTTGAGCCACTTTGAGCCACTTTGGGCCACTTTGGGCCATTTGAGCCACTCTGAGCCGGTTTGAGCCCGTTTGGACCGGTTTAGCCAGTTGGAACCGATTTGGTCCGGTTTGAACCGGATTAAGGCAGTTTGAACCAGTTTGACTTGGTTTGACCCATTGGAGCCACTTTGAGCCACTTTGAGCCATTTTGGGCCACTTTGGCCCATTTGAGCCACTTTGAGCCATTTGTGCCATTTGAGCCACTTTGAGCAGATTTAAGCCAGTTTAAACCAGTTCGACCCGTTTTGACCCATTGGAGCCACTTTGAGCCACTTTGAGCCACTTTGGGCCACTTTGGGCCATTTGAGCCACTTTGAGCCAATTTGGGCCACTTGTGCCCGTTTTTGACCATTTGGACCACTTTGTGCCATTTGGGTCACTTTGTGCCAGTTTTTGACCATTTGGACCACTTTGGGCCATTTGAGCCACTTTGAGCCACTTTGTGCCACTTTGAACCAAATTGAGCCATTTGAGCCACTTTGGGCCACTTTGGGCCAATTTGGGCCACTTTCGGTCATTTGAGCCACTTTGAGCCGGTTTGAGCCGGTTTGAGCCGGTTTGAGCTGGTTTGAGCCGGTTTGAACCGGTTTGGGCTGGTTTGAACCGGTTTGAGCCAGTTTAAACCAGTTTGACCCGGTTTGACCCATTGGAGCCACTTTGAGCCACTTTAGGCCACTTTGGGCCACTTTGGGCCATTTGAGCCACATTGGGCCACTTTCGGTCATGTTAGCCACTTTGAGCCGGTTTGAGCCGGTTTGAGACGGTTTGAGCCGGTTTGAACCGGTTTGGGCCGGTTTCAGCCGGTTTGAGCCGGTTTCAGCCGGTTTTAACCGGTTTGGGCCGGTTTGAACCGGTTTAAGCCAGTTTGAACCGGTTTGGCCCGGTTTGAACCGGTTTAAGCCAAATAAAACCACTTTGACCGGTTTGACCCATTGGAGCCTCTCTAAGCCTGTTTGAGCCAGTTTGAGCCACTCTGGGCCACTTTGGGCCATTTGAGCCACTTTGAGCCAATTTGGGCCACTATGAGCCAAATTGAGCCATTTGAGCCACTATGAGCCAAATTGAGCCATTTGAGCCACTTTGGGCCAATTTGGGCCACTTTGGGCCATTTGAGCCACTTTGAGCCGGTTTGAGCCAGTTTAAACCAGTTTGACCCGGTTTTACCCATTGGAGCCACTTTGAGCCACTTTGAGCCACTTCGGGCCACTTTGGGCCACTTTGGGCCATTTGAGCCACTTTGAGCCGGTTTGAACTGGTTTGGGCCGGTTTGAACCGGTTTGATCCATTGGAGCCACTTTGAGCCACTTTGAGCCACTTTGGGCCACTTTGGGCCATTTGAGCAACTTTGAGCGAATTTGGGCCACTTGTGCCAGTTTTTGACCATTTGGACCACTTTGTGCCATTTGGGTCACTTTGTGCCAGTTTTTGACCATTTGGACCACTTTGGGCCATTTGAGCCACTTTGAGCCACTTTGTGCCACTTTGAACCAAATTGAGCCATTTGAGCCACTTTGGGCCACTTTGGGCCAATTTGGGCCACTTTCGGTCATTTGAGCCACTTTGAGCCGGTTTGAGCCGGTTTGAGCCGGTTTGAGCTGGTTTGAGCCGGTTTGAACCGGTTTGGGCTGGTTTGAACCGGTTTGAGCCAGTTTAAACCAGTTTGACCCGGTTTGACCAATTGGAGCCACTTTGAGCCACTTTAGGCCACTTTGGGCTACTTTGGGCCATTTGAGCCACATTGGGCCACTTTCGGTCATGTTAGCCACTTTGAGCCGGTTTGAGCCGGTTTGAGACGGTTTGAGCCGGTTTGAACCGGTTTGGGCCGGTTTCAGCCGGTTTGAGCCGGTTTCAGCCGGTTTTAACCGGTTTGGGCCGGTTTGAACCGGTTTAAGCCAGTTTGAACCGGTTTGGCCCGGTTTGAACCGGTTTAAGCCAAATAAAACCACTTTGACCGGTTTGACCCATTGGAGCCTCTCTAAGCCTGTTTGAGCCAGTTTGAGCCACTCTGGGCCACTTTGGGCCATTTGAGCCACTTTGAGCCAATTTGGGCCACTATGAGCCAAATTGAGCCATTTGAGCCACTATGAGCCAAATTGAGCCATTTGAGCCACTTTGGGCCAATTTGGGCCACTTTGGGCCATTTGAGCCACTTTGAGCCGGTTTGAGCCAGTTTAAACCAGTTTGACCCGGTTTTACCCATTGGAGCCACTTTGAGCCACTTTGAGCCACTTCGGGCCACTTTGGGCCACTTTGGGCCATTTGAGCCACTTTGAGCCGGTTTGAACTGGTTTGGGCCGGTTTGAACCGGTTTGATCCATTGGAGCCACTTTGAGCCACTTTGAGCCACTTTGGGCCACTTTGGGCCATTTGAGCAACTTTGAGCGAATTTGGGCCACTTGTGCCAGTTTTTGACCATTTGGACCACTTTGTGCCATTTGGGTCACTTTGTGCCAGTTTTTGACCATTTGGACCACTTTGGGCCATTTGAGCCACTTTGAGCCACTTTGTGCCACTTTGAACCAAATTGAGCCATTTGAGCCACTTTGGGCCACTTTGGGCCAATTTGGGCCACTTTCGGTCATTTGAGCCACTTTGAGCCGGTTTGAGCCGGTTTGAGCCGGTTTGAGCTGGTTTGAGCCGGTTTGAACCGGTTTGGGCTGGTTTGAACCGGTTTGAGCCAGTTTAAACCAGTTTGACCCGGTTTGACCAATTGGAGCCACTTTGAGCCACTTTAGGCCACTTTGGGCACTTTGGGCCATTTGAGCCACATTGGGCCACTTTCGGTCATGTTAGCCACTTTGAGCCGGTTTGAGCCGGTTTGAGACGGTTTGAGCCGGTTTGAACCGGTTTGGGCCGGTTTCAGCCGGTTTGAGCCGGTTTCAGCCGGTTTTAACCGGTTTGGGCCGGTTTGAACCGGTTTAAGCCAGTTTGAACCGGTTTGGCCCGGTTTGAACCGGTTTAAGCCAAATAAAACCACTTTGACCGGTTTGACCCATTGGAGCCTATCTAAGCCTGTTTGAGCCAGTTTGAGCCACTCTGGGCCACTTTGGGCCATTTGAGCCACTTTGAGCCAATTTGGGCCACTATGAGCCAAATTGAGCCATTTGAGCCACTATGAGCCAAATTGAGCCATTTGAGCCACTTTGGGCCAATTTGGGCCACTTTGGGCCATTTGAGCCACTTTGAGCCGGTTTGAGC
>ML133455.1:3767847-3797719 GCA_003864495.1 Nemopilema nomurai
AAGGAAAATGCTGGTATGAAGTTTTTCAATGCAAAGCTTCAAATTCTCACAACAGATCGACTAGGCTATACTTTAGTAGAATTCGACAACTTTTCAAGGGTAAACAGAGTTTAAACGGGAATATTTTCTCAGAAAAAATATTTTAATTGATGAATCAATCAATATTCCTGTTCATTAGGCAAGAAGGGTCTTGAAATTCACTTCAGGTTTATCAAATTGTCAACAGTTTTCTTTAAAAATGCGATTGTATTGACGCTGAATGTCAAAACTTGCAGAGATTTTCCGACTATATCAGATACTTTACACTTTGTACGATTGAGTTTTTCTCCAAAACTATATTAGATACGTAACTCAAACTTTTTGCAGGCTTTAATTGTATTCCATCACACAGGAAAATGCTGGGTATATGAAGTTTTAAATGCAAAGCTTCAAATTCTCACAACAGATCGACTAGGCTATACTTTAGTAGAATTCGACAACTTTTCAAGGGTAACCAGAGTTTAAACGGGAATATTTTCTCAGAAAAAATATTTTAATATATGAATCAATCAATATTCCTGTTCATTAGGCAAGAAGGGTCTTGAAATTCACTTCAGGTTTATCAAATTGTCAACAGTTTTCTTTAAAAATGCGATTGTATTGACGCTGAATGTCAAAACTTGCAGAGATTTTCCGACTATATCAGATACTTTACACTTTGTACGATTTTTTCTCCAAAACTATATTAGATACGTAACTCAAACTTTTTGTAGGCTTTAATTGTATTCCATCACACAGGAAAATGCTGGTATATGAAGTTTTTAAATGCAAAGCTTCAATTCTACAACAGATCGACTAGCTATACTTTAGTAGAATTCGACAACTTTTCAAGGGTAACACAGAGTTTAAACGGGAAATTTTCTCAGAAAAAATATTTTAATTGATGAATCAATCAATATTCCTGTTCATTAGGCAAGATAGGTCTTGAAATTCACTTCAGGTTTATCAAATTGTCAACAGTTTTCTTTAAAAATGCGATTGTATTGACGCTGAATGTCAAAACTTGCAGAGATTTTCCGACTATATCAGATACTTTACACTTTGTACGATTGAGTTTTTCTCCAAAACTATATTAGATACGTAACTCAAACTTTTTGCAGGCTTTAATTGTATTCCATCACACAGGAAAATGCTGGTATATGAAGTTTTAAATGCAAAGCTTCAAATTCTCACAACAGATCGACTAGGCTATACTTTAGTAGAATTCGACAACTTTTCAAGGGTAACACAGAGTTTAAACGGGAATATTTCTCAGAAAAAATATTTTAATTAATGAATCAATCAATATTCCTGTTCATTAGGCAAGAAGGGTCTTGAAATTCACTTCAGGTTTATCAAATTGTCAACAGTTTTCTTTAAAAATGCGATTGTATTGACGCTGAATGTCAAAACTTGCAGAGATTTTCCGACTATATCAGATACTTTACACTTTGTACGATTGAGTTTTTCTCCAAAACTATATTAGATACGTAACTCAAACTTTTTGCAGGCTTTAATTGTATTCCATCACACAGGAAAATGCTGGGTATATGAAGTTTTTAAAATGCAAAGCTTCAAATTCTCACAACAGATCGACTAGGCTATACTTTAGTAGAATTCGACAACTTTTCAAGGGTAACAGAGTTTAAACGGGAATATTTTCTCAGAAAAAATATTTTAATATATGAATCAATCAATATTCCTGTTCATTAGGCAAGAAGGGTCTTGAAATTCACTTCAGGTTTATCAAATTGTCAACAGTTTTCTTTAAAAATGCGATTGTATTGACGCTGAATGTCAAAACTTGCAGAGATTTTCCGACTATATCAGATACTTTACACTTTGTACGATTGAGTTTTTCTCCAAAACTATATTAGATACGTAACTCAAACTTTTTGTAGGCTTTAATTGTATTCCATCACACAGGAAAATGCTGGTATATGAAGTTTTTCAATGCAAAGCTTCAAATTCTCACAACAGATCGACTAGGCTATACTTTAGTAGAATTCGACAACTTTTCAAGGGTAACAGAGTTTAAACGGGAATATTTTCTCAGAAAAAATATTTTAATTGATGAATCAATCAATATTCCTGTTCATTAGGCAAGAAGGTCTTGAAATTCACTTCAGGTTTATCAAATTGTCAACAGTTTTCTTTAAAAATGCGATTGTATTGACGCTGAATGTGTAAACTTGCAGAGATTTTCCGACTATATCAGATACTTTACACTTTGTAGGATTGAGTTTTTTCCAAAACTATATTAGATACGTAACTCAAACTTTTTGCAGGCTTTAATTGTATTCCATCACACAGGAAAATGCTGGGTATATGAAGTTTTAAATGCAAAGCTTCAAATTCTCACAACAGATCGACTAGGCTATACTTTAGTAGAATTCGACAACTTTTCAAGGGTAACAGAGTTTAAACGGGAATATTTTCTCAGAAAAAATATTTTAATATATGGAATCAATCAATATTCCTGTTCATTAGGCAAGAAGGGTCTTGAAATTCACTTCAGGTTTATCAAATTGTCAACAGTTTTCTTTAAAAATGCGATTGTATTGACGCTGAATGTCAAAACTTGCAGAGATTTTCCGACTATATCAGATACTTTACACTTTGTACGATTGTTTTTCTCCAAAACTATATTAGATACGTAACTCAAACTTTTTGTAGGCTTTAATTGTATTCCATCACACAGGAAAATGCTGGGTATATGAAGTTTTTAAAATGCAAAGCTTCAATTCTACAAACAGATCGACTAGCTATACTTTAGTAGAATTCGACAACTTTTCAAGGTAACACAGATTTAAACGGGAAAATTTCTCAGAAAAAATATTTTAATTGATGGAATCAATCAATATTCCTGTTCATTAGGCAAGAAGGGTCTTGAAATTCACTTCAGGTTTATCAAATTGTCAACAGTTTTCTTTAAAAATGCGATTTTATTGACGCTGAATGTCAAACTTGCAGAGATTTTCCGACTATATCAGATACTTTACACTTTGTACGATTGAGTTTTTCTCCAAAACTATATTAGATACGTAACTCAAACTTTTTGCAGGCTTTAATTGTATTCCATCACACAGAAAATGCTGGGTATATGAAGTTTTTAAATGCAAAGCTTCAAATTCTCACAACAGATCGCTATACTTTAGTAGAATTCGACAACTTTTCAAGGGTAATGCAGAGTTTAAACGGGAATATTTTCTCAGAAAAAATATTTTAATATATGGAATCAATCAATATTCCTGTTCATTAGGCAAGAAGGTTTTGAAATTCACTTCAGGTTTATCAAATTGTCAACAGTTTTCTTTAAAAATGCGATTGTATTGATGCTGAATGTCGAAACTTTACGAGATTTTCCGACTATATCAGATACTTTACACTTTGTACGATTGCGTTTTTTTCCAAAACTATATTAGATACGTAACTCAAACTTTTTGGAGGCTTTAATTGCATGCAATCACACAGGAAAATGATGGGTATATGAAGTTTCTAAAATGCAAAGCCTCAATTTCTCACAGCAGATCGAAGCGGCTATACTTTAGTAGGATTCGATAACATTTCATAAGGTAACACAGAGTTTAAACGGGAAAATTTTCTCAGAAAAAATATTTTGATTAATAAATAAATCAATATTCCTGTTCATTAGGCTAGAAGGTTCTTGAAATTCACTTCAGGTTTATCAAATTGTCAACAGTTTTCTTTAAAAATGCGATTGTATTGATGCTGAATGTCGAAACTTTACGAGATTTTCCGACTATATCAGATACTTTACACTTTGTACGATTGCGTTTATCTCCAAAACTATATTAGATACATAACTCAAACTTTTTGCAGGCGTTAATCGTATTCCATCAGACAGGAAAATGCTGGGTACATGGGCACTTTGGGCCATTTGAGCCACTTTGAGCCGGTTTGAGCTGGTGTGAGCCGATTTTAGCCGGTTTTAACCGGTTTGGGCCGGTTTGAACCGGTTTAAGCCAGTTTGAACCGGTTTAAGCCAGTTTGACCCGTTTTGACCCATTGGAGCCACTTTGAGCCACTTTGAGCCACTTTGGGCCACTTTTGGCCATTTGAGCCACTTTGAGCCAATTTGGGCCACTTTGGCCATTTGAGCCACTCTGAGCATGTTTAAGCCCGTTTGAACCGGTTTAAGCCAGTTTGAACCGGTTTGGTCCGGTTTGAACCGGTTTAAGCCAGTTTTAACCAGTTTGACCCGTTTTGACCCATTGGAGCCACTTTGAGCCACTTTGAGCACTTTGGGCCACTTTTGGCCTTTGAGCCACTTTGAGCCAATTTGGGCCACTTTGTGCCAGTTTTTGGCCTTTGGGCCACTTTGTGCCATTTGGGCCACTTTGTGCCAGTTTTTGACCATTTGGACCACTTTGGGCCATTTGAGCCACTTTGTGCCACTTTGAGCCAAATTGATCCATTTGAGCCATTTTGGGCCACTTTGCGCTATTTTGGGCCACTTTGGGTCATTTCAGCCACTTTGAGCCGGTTTGAGCCGGTTTGAGCCGGTTTGAGCCGGTTTGAACCGGTTTGGACTGGTTTGAACCGGTTTGAGCCAGTTTGAACCAGTTTGACCTGGTTTGACCCATTGGAGCCACTTTGAGCCACTTTGAGCCACTTTGGGCCACTTTGAGCCACTTTGAGCCACTTTGGGCCACTTTGAGCCACTTTGAGCCACTTTGGGCCACTTTGGGCCATTTGAGCCACTCTGAGCAGGTTTGAGCCCGTTTGGACCGGTTTAAGCAAGTTGGAACCGGTTTGGTCCGGTTTGAACCAGATTAAGCCAGTTTAAACCAGTTTGACCCGTTTTGCCCCATTGGAGCCACTTGAGCCACTTTGAGCCACTTTGGGCCACTTTGGGCCATTTGAGCCAGTTTTTGACCATTTGGACCACTTTGTGCCTTTTGGGTCACTTTGTGCCAGTTTTTGACCATTTGGACCACTTTGGGCCATTTGAGCCACTTTGAGCCACTTTGTGCCACTTTGAGCCAAATTGAGCCATTTGAGCCACTTTGGGCCACTTTGGGCCAATTTGGGCCACTTTCGGTCATTTGAGCCACTTTGAGCCGGTTTGAGCCGGTTTGAGCCGGTTTGAGCCGGTTTGAGCTGGTTTGAGCCGGTTTGAACCGGTTTGGGCTGGTTTGAACCGGTTTGATCCAGTTTAAACCAGTTTGACCCGGTTTGACCTATTAGAGCCACTTTGACCGGTTTGACCCATTGGAGCCACTCTAAGCCTGTTTGAGCCAGTTTGAGCCACTTTGGGCCACTTTGGGCCATTTGAGCCACTTTGAGCCAATTTGGGCCACTATGAGCCAAATTGAGCCATTTCAGCCACTTTGGGTCAATTTGGGCCACTTTGGGCCATTTGAGCCACTTTGAGCCGGTTTGAGCCAGTTTAAACCAGTTTGACCCGGTTTTACCCATTGGAGCCACTTTGAGCCACTTTGAGCCACTTTGAGCCGGTTTGAGCCGGTTTGAACTGGTTTGAGCCGGTTTGAACTGGTTTGGGCCGGTTTGAACCGGTTTAAGCCAGTTTAAACCAGTTTGACCCGGTTTGACCTGGTTTGACCCATTGGAGCCCTTTTAAGCCAGTTTGAGCCACTTTGGGCGACTTTGGGCCACTTTGGGCTATTTGAGCCGGTTTGAGCCGGTTTGAGCCGGTTTGCAAAATATTTTAATTCATGGAATCAATCAATATTCCTGTTCATTAGGCCAGAAGGGTCTTGAAATTCACTTCAGGTTTATCAAATTGTCAACAGTTTTCTTTAAAAATGCGATTGTATTGACGCTGAATGTCAAAACTTGCAGAGATTTTCCGACTATATCAGATACTTTACACTTTGTACGATTGAGTTTTTTTCCAAAACTATATTAGATACGTAACTGAAACTTTTTGCAGGCTTTAATTGTATTCCATCACACAACAAAATGCTGGGTATATGAAGTTTTTAAAATGCAAAGCTTCAACTTCTCACAACAGATCGACTAGGCTACACTTTAGTAAAATTCGACAACTTTTCAAGGGTAGTGCAGAGTTTAAACGGGAATTTTTTCTCTGAAAAAATATTTTAATTTATGGAATCAATCAATATTCCTGTTCATTAGGCAAGAAGGGTCTTGAAATTCACTTCAGGTTTATCAAATTGTCGACAGTTTTCTTTAAAAATGCGATTGTTTTGACGCTGAATGTCAAAACTTGCAGAGATTTTCCGACTATTTCAGATACTTTACACTTTGTACGATTGAGTTTTTCTCCAAAACTATATTAGATATGTAACTCAAAATTTTTGTAGGCTCTAATTGTATTCCATCACACAGGAAATGCTGAGTACATGAAGTTTTTCAATTGCAAAGCTTCAATTTCTTACCACAGATCGAAGCAGCTTTACTTTAGTAAAATTCGACAACTTTTCAAGGGTAACACAAAGTTTAAACGGGAAAATTTTCCTAGAAGAAATATTTTAAATAATGAAAAAATCAACATTCCTGTTCATTAGGCGAAAAGAGTCTTGAAATTCACTATGGTTTATCAAATTGTTCACAGTTTTCTTTAAAAATGCGATTGTATTGACGCTGAATGTCAAAACTTGCAGAGATTTTCCGACTTTATCAGATACTTTACACTTTGTACGATTGAGTTTTTCTCCAAAACTATATTAGATACATAACTCAAACTTTTTGCAGGCGTTAATCGTATTCCATCAGACAGGAAAATGCTGGGTACATGGGCACTTTGGGCCATTTGAGCCACTTTGAGCCGGTTTGAGCTGGTGTGAGCCGATTTTAGCCGGTTTTAACCGGTTTGGGCCGGTTTGAACCGGTTTAAGCCAGTTTGAACCGGTTTAAGCCAGTTTGACCCGTTTTGACCCATTGGAGCCACTTTGAGCCACTTTGAGCCACTTTGGGCCACTTTTGGCTATTTGAGCCACTTTGAGCCAATTTGGGCCACTTTGGCCATTTGAGCCACTCTGAGCATGTTTAAGCCCGTTTGAACCGGTTTAAGCCAGTTTGAACCGGTTTGGTCCGGTTTGAACCGGTTTAAGCCAGTTTTAACCAGTTTGACCCGTTTTGACCCATTGGAGCCACTTTGAGCCACTTTGAGCCACTTTGGGCCACTTTTGGCCATTTGAGCCACTTTGAGCCAATTTGGGCCACTTTGTGCCAGTTTTTGGCCATTTGGGCCACTTTGTGCCATTTGGGCCACTTTGTGCCAGTTTTTGACCATTTGGACCACTTTGGGCCATTTGAGCCACTTTGTGCCACTTTGTGCCACTTTGAGCCAAATTGAGCCATTTGAGCCATTTTGGGCCACTTTGGGCTATTTTGGGCCACTTTGGGTCATTTCAGCCACTTTGAGCCGGTTTGAGCCGGTTTGAGCCGGTTTGAACCGGTTTGGACTGGTTTGAACCGGTTTGAGCCAGTTTGAACCAGTTTGACCTGGTTTGACCCATTGGAGCCACTTTGAGCCACTTTGAGCCACTTTGGGCCACTTTGAGCCACTTTGAGCCACTTTGGGCCACTTTGAGCCACTTTGAGCCACTTTGGGCCACTTTGGGCCATTTGAGCCACTCTGAGCAGGTTTGAGCCCGTTTGGACCGGTTTAAGCAAGTTGGAACCGGTTTGGTCCGGTTTGAACCAGATTAAGCCAGTTTAAACCAGTTTGACCCGTTTTGCCCCATTGGAGCCACTTGAGCCACTTTGAGCCACTTTGGGCCACTTTGGGCCATTTGAGCCACTTTGAGCCAATTTGGGCCACTTGTGCCAGTTTTTGACCATTTGGACCACTTTGTGCCATTTGGGTCAATTTGTGCCAGTTTTTGACCATTTGGACCACTTTGGGCCATTTGAGCCACTTTGAGCCACTTTGTGCCACTTTGAGCCAAATTGAGCCATTTGAGCCACTTTGGGCCACTTTGGGCCAATTTGGGCCACTTTCGGTCATTTGAGCCACTTTGAGCCGGTTTGAGCCGGTTTGAGCCGGTTTGAGCCGCTTTGAGCCGGTTTGAGCCGGTTTGAGCTGGTTTGAGCCGGTTTGAACCGGTTTGGGCTGGTTTGAACCGGTTTGAGCCAGTTTAAACCAGTTTGACCCGGTTTGACCTATTGGAGCCACTTTGAGCCACTTTAGGCCACTTTGGGCCACTTTGGGTCATTTGAGCCACTTTGGGCCACTTTCGGTCATGTTAGCCACTTTGAGCCGGTTTGAGCAGGTTTGAGACGGTTTGAGCCGGTTTGAACCGGTTTGGGCCGGTTTCAGCCGGTTTGAGCCGGTTTCAGCCGGTTTTAACCAGTTTGGGCCGGTTTGAACCGGTTTAAGCCAGTTTGAACCGGTTTGGCCCGGTTTGAACCGGTTTAAGCCAAATAAAACCACTTTGACCGGTTTGACCCATTGGAGCCACTCTAAGCCTGTTTGAGCCAGTTTGAGCCACTTTGGGCCACTTTGGGCCATTTGAGCCACTTTGAGCCAATTTGGGCCACTATGAGCCAAATTGAGCCATTTGAGCCACTTTGGGCCAATTTGGGCCACTTTGGGCCATTTGAGCCACTTTGAGCCGGTTTGAGCCAGTTTAAACCAGTTTGACCCGGTTTTACCCATTGGAGCCACTTTGAGCCACTTTGAGCCACTTCGGGCCACTTTGGGCCTTTTTGGGCCATTTGAGCCACTTTGAGCCGGTTTGAGCCGGTTTGAACTGGTTTGAGCCGGTTTGAGCCGGTTTGAACCGGTTTGGACTGGTTTGAACCGGTTTGAGCCAGTTTGAACCAGTTTGACCTGGTTTGACCCATTGGAGCCACTTTGAGCCACTTTGAGCCACTTTGGGCCACTTTGAGCCACTTTGAGCCACTTTGGGCCACTTTGAGCCACTTTGAGCCACTTTGGGCCACTTTGGGCCATTTGAGCCACTCTGAGCAGGTTTGAGCCCGTTTGGACCGGTTTAAGCAAGTTGGAACCGGTTTGGTCCGGTTTGAACCAGATTAAGCCAGTTTAAACCAGTTTGACCCGTTTTGCCCCATTGGAGCCACTTTGAGCCACTTTGAGCCACTTTGGGCCACTTTGGGCCATTTGAGCCACTTTGAGCCAATTTGGGCCACTTGTGCCAGTTTTTGACCATTTGGACCACTTTGTGCCATTTGGGTCAATTTGTGCCAGTTTTTGACCATTTGGACCACTTTGGGCCATTTGAGCCACTTTGAGCCACTTTGTGCCACTTTGAGCCAAATTGAGCCATTTGAGCCACTTTGGGCCACTTTGGGCCAATTTGGGCACTTTCGGTCATTTGAGCCACTTTGAGCCGGTTTGAGCCGGTTTGAGCCGGTTTGAGCCGGTTTGAGCCGGTTTGAGCCGGTTTGAGCTGGTTTGAGCCGGTTTGAACCGGTTTGGGCTGGTTTGAACCGGTTTGAGCCAGTTTAAACCAGTTTGACCCGGTTTGACCTATTGGAGCCACTTTGAGCCACTTTAGGCCACTTTGGGCCACTTTGGGTCATTTGAGCCACTTTGGGCCACTTTCGGTCATGTTAGCCACTTTGAGCCGGTTTGAGCAGGTTTGAGACGGTTTGAGCCGGTTTGAACCGGTTTGGGCCGGTTTCAGCCGGTTTGAGCCGGTTTCAGCCGGTTTTAACCAGTTTGGGCCGGTTTGAACCGGTTTAAGCCAGTTTGAACCGGTTTGGCCCGGTTTGAACCGGTTTAAGCCAAATAAAACCACTTTGACCGGTTTGACCCATTGGAGCCACTCTAAGCCTGTTTGAGCCAGTTTGAGCCACTTTGGGCCACTTTGGGCCATTTGAGCCACTTTGAGCCAATTTGGGCCACTATGAGCCAAATTGAGCCATTTGAGCCACTTTGGGCCAATTTGGGCCACTTTGGGCCATTTGAGCCACTTTGAGCCGGTTTGAGCCAGTTTAAACCAGTTTGACCCGGTTTTACCCATTGGAGCCACTTTGAGCCACTTTGAGCCACTTCGGGCCACTTTGGGCCTTTTTGGGCCATTTGAGCCACTTTGAGCCGGTTTGAGCCGGTTTGAACTGGTTTGAGCCGGTTTGAACTGGTTTGGGCCGGTTTGAACCGGTTTAAGCCAGTTTAAACCAGTTTGACCCGGTTTGACCCGGTTTGACCCATTGGAGCCCTTTTAAGCCAGTTTGAGCCACTTTGGGCGACTTTGGGCCACTTAGGGCTATTTGTGCCGGTTTGAGCCGGTTTGCAAAATATTTTAATTCATGGAATCAATCAATATTCCTGTTCATTAGGCCAGAAGGGTCTTGAAATTCACTTCAGGTTTATCAAATTGTCAACAGTTTTCTTTAAAAATGCGATTGTATTGACGCTGAATGTCAAAACTTGCAGAGATTTTCCGACTATATCAGATACTTTACACTTTGTACGATTGAGTTTTTTTCCAAAACTATATTAGATACGTAACTGAAACTTTTTGCAGGCTTTAATTGTATTCCATCACACAAAAATGCTGGTATATGAAGTTTTTTAAAATGCAAAGCTTCAACTTCTCACAACAGATCGACTAGGCTACACTTAGTAAATTCGACAATTTTTCAAGGGTAGTGCAGAGTTTAAACGGGAATTTTTTCTCTGAAAAAATATTTTAATTTATGGAATCAATCAATATTCCTGTTCATTAGGCAAGAAGGGTCTTGAAATTCACTTCAGGTTTATCAAAATTGTCGACAGTTTTCTTTAAAAATGCGATTGTTTTGACGCTGAATGTCAAAACTTGCAGAGATTTTCCGACTATTTCAGATACTTTACACTTTGTACGATTGAGTTTTTCTCCAAAACTATATTAGATATGTAACTCAAAATTTTTGTAGGCTCTAATTGTATTCCATCACACAGGAAAATGCTGAGTACATGAAGTTTTTCAATTGCAAAGCTTCAATTTCTTACCACAGATCGAAGCAGCTTTACTTTAGTAAAATTCGACAACTTTTCAAGGTAACACAAAGTTTAAACGGGAAAATTTTCCTAGAAGAAATATTTTAAATAATGAAAAAAATCAATATTCCTGTTCATTAGGCGAAAAGAGTCTTGAAATTCACTATGGTTTATCAAATTGTTCACAGTTTTCTTTAAAAATGCGATTGTATTGACGCTGAATGTCAAAACTTGCAGAGATTTTCCGACTATATCAGATACTTTACACTTTGTACGATTGAGTTTTCTCCAAAACTATATTAGATACGTAACTCAAACTTTTTGCAGGCTTTAATTGTATTCCATCACACAGAAAAATGCTGGGTATATGAAGTTTTAAAATGCAAAGCTTCAAATTCTCACAACAGATCGACTAGGCTATACTTTAGTAAAATTCGACAACTTTTCAAGGATAATGCAGAGTTTAAACGGGAATATTTTCTCAGAAAAAATATTTTAATTTATGGAATCAATCAATATTCCTGTTCATTAGGCAAGAAGGGTCTTGAAATTCACTTCAGGTTTATCAAATTGTCAACAGTTTTCTTTAAAAATGCGATTGTATTGATGCTGAATGTCGAAACTTTACAAGATTTTCCGACTATATCAGATACTTTACACTTTGTACGATTGCGTTTATCTCCAAAACTATATTAGATACATAACTCAAACTTTTTGCAGGCGTTAATCGTATTCCATCAGACAGGAAAATGCTGGGTACATGGGCACTTTGGGCCATTTGAGCCACTTTGAGCCGGTTTGAGCTGGTGTGAGCCGCTTTTAGCCGGTTTTAACCGGTTTGGGCCGGTTTGAACCGGTTTAAGCCAGTTTGAACCGGTTTAAGCCAGTTTGGCCCATTGGAACCACTTTGAGCCACTTTGATCCACTTTGGGCCACTTTGGGCCATTTGAGCCACTTTGAGCCACTTTGGGCCACTTTGGGCAATTTGAGCCACTCTGAGCATGTTTGAGCCCGTTTGAACCGGTTTAAGCCAGTTTGAACCGGTTTGGTCCGGTTTTAACCGGTTTAAGCCAGTTTAAACCAGTTTGACCCGTTTTGACCCATTGGAGCCACTTTGAGCCACTTTGAGCCACTTTGGGCCACTTTTGGCCATTTGAGCCACTTTGAGCCAATTTGGGCCACTTTGGCCACTTGAGCCACTCTGAGCATGTTTAAGCCCGTTTGAACCGGTTTAAGCCAGTTTGAACCGGTTTGGTCCGGTTTGAACCGGTTTAAGCCAGTTTAAACCAGTTTGACCCGTTTTGACCCATTGGAGCCACTTGAGCCACTTGAGCCACTTTGGGCCACTTTGCCCATTGAGCCACTTTGAGCCAATTTTGGCCACTGTGCCAGTTTTTGGCCATTTGCCACTTTGTGCCATTGGCCACTTTGTGCCAGTTTTTGACCATTGGACCATTGGCCATTTGAGCCACTTTGTGCCACTTTGAGCCAAATTGAGCCATTTGAGCCACTTTGGGCCACTTTGGGCCAATTTGGGCCACTTTGTGCCAGTTTTTGACCATTTGGACCACTTTGGGCTATTTGAGCCACTTTGTGCCACTTTGTGCCACTTTGAGCCAGATTGAGCTTTTTGAGCCACTTTGGGCCACTTTGGGCCAATTTGGGCCACTTTCGGTATTTGAGCCACTTTGAGCCGGTTTGAGCCGGTTTGAACCGGTTTAGACTGGTTTGAACCGGTTTGAGCCAGTTTGAACCAGTTTGACCTGGTTTGACCCATTGGAGCCACTTTGAGCCACTTTGAGCCACTTTGGGCCATTTGAGCCACTTTGAGCCAATTTGGGCCACTTGTGCCATTTGAGCCACTTTGAGCCGATTTGAGCCGGTTTGAACCGGTTTCGGCCGGTTTGAACCGGTTTAAGCCAGTTGAAACCAGTTTGACCCGGTTTGATCCATTGGAGCCACTTTGAGCCACTTTGAGCCACTTTGGGCCACTTTGGCCATTTGAGCCACTTTGAGCCAATTTGGGCCACTTTGTGCCAGTTTTTACCATTTGGCCACTTTGTGCCTGTTTGAGACCAGTTTGAGCCACTTTGGGCCACTTTGCCATTTGAGCCACTTTGAGCCAATTTGGGCCACTTGTGCCAGTTTTTGACCATTTGGACCACTTTGTGCCATTTGGGTCACTTTGTGCCAGTTTTGACCATTTGGACCACTTTGGCCATTTGAGCCACTTTGAGCCACTTGTGCCACTTTGAGCCAAATTGAGCCATTTGAGCCATTTTGGGCCACTTTGGGCCAATTTGAGCCACTTCGGTCATTTGAGCCACTTTGAGCCGGTTTGAGCCGGTTTGAGCGTTTGAGCTGGTTTGAGCGGTTTGAACCGTTTGGGCTGGTTTGAACCGGTTTGAGCCAGTTTAAACCAGTTTGACCAGGTTTGACCCATTGGAGCCACTTTGAGCCACTTTAGGCCACTTTGGGCCACTTTGGGCCATTTGAGCCACTTTGGGCCACTTTCGTCATGTGAGCCACTTTGAGCCTGTTTGGCCGGTTTGAGACGGTTTGACGGTTTGAGCGGTTTGAGCCGGTTTGAGCCAGTTTGAACCGGTTTGGCCGGTTTGAACCGGTTTAAGTCAGTTTGAACTGTTTGGCCGGTTTGAACCGGCATAAGCCAAATAAACCACTTTGACGCGTTTGATCCATTGGAGCCACTCTGAGCCTGTTTGAGCCGGTTGGAGCCACTTTGGGCCACTTTGGGCCATTTGAGCCACTTTGAGCCAATTTGGGTCACTATGAGCCAAATTGAGCCATTTGAACCACTTTGGGCCACTTTGGGCCAATTTGGGCCTTTTTGGGCCATTTGAGCCACTTTGAGCCGATTTGAGCCAGTTTGAACCGGTTTGAGTTGGTTTGAACCGTTTGGCCGGTTTGAACTAGTTTAAGCCAGTTTAAACAAGTTTGACCGGGTTTGACCCATTGGAGCCACTTTGAGCACTTTGGCCACTTTAAGCCACTTTGAGCCACTTTGGGCCACTTTGGCCATTGAGCCACTCTCACAGGTTTGAGCCCGTTTGGACCGGTTTAAGCCAGTTGAAACCGGTTTGGTCCGGTTTGAACCGGATTAAACCAGTTTAAACCAGTTTGACCCGTTTTGACCAATTGGAGCCACTTTGAGCCACTTTGAGCCACTTTGGGCCACTTTGGGCCATTTGAGCCACTTTGAGCCAATTTGGGCCACTTGTGCCAGTTTTTGACCATTTGGACCACTTTGTGCCATTTGGGTCACTTTGTGCCAGTTTTTGACCATTTGGACCACATTGGGCCATTTGAGCCACTTTGAGCCACTTTGTGCCACTTTGAGCCAAATTGAGCCATTGGAGCCAAATTGAGCCATTGGAGCCACTTTGGGCCACTTTTGGCCATTTGAGCCACTTTGAGCCAATTTGGGCCACTTTGGCCATTGACCACTCTGAGGCATGTTTAAGCCCGTTTGAACCGGTTTAAGCCAGTTTGAACCGGTTTGGTCCGGTTTGAACCGGTTTAAGCCAGTTTAAACCAGTTTGACCCGTTTTGACCCATTGGAGCCACTTTGAGCCACTTTGAGCCACTTTGGGCCACTTTTGCCCATTTGAGCCACTTTGAGCCAATTTGGGCCACTTTGTGCCAGTTTTTGGCCATTTGGGCCACTTTGTGCCATTTGGGCCACTTTGTGCCAGTTTTTGACCATTTGGACCACTTTGGGCCATTTGAGCCACTTTGTGCCACTTTGAGCCAAATTGAGCCATTTGAGCCACTTTGGGCCACTTTGGGCCAATTTGGGCCACTTTGTGCCAGTTTTTGACCATTTGGACCACTTTGGGCTATTTGAGCCACTTTGTGCCACTTTGTGCCACTTTGAGCCAGATTGAGCTATTTGAGCCACTTTGGGCCACTTTGGGCCAATTTGGGCCACTTTCGGTAATTTGAGCCACTTTGAGCCGGTTTGAGCCGGTTTGAACCGGTTTAGACTGGTTTGAACCGGTTTGAGCCAGTTTGAACCAGTTTGACCTGGTTTGACCCATTGGAGCCACTTTGAGCCACTTTGGGCCATTTGAGCCACTTTGAGCCAATTTGGGCCACTTGTGCCATTTGAGCCACTTTGAGCCGATTTGAGCCGGTTTGAACCGGTTTGAGCCGGTTTGAACCGGTTTCGGCCGGTTTGAACCGGTTTAAGCCAGTTGAAACCAGTTTGACCCGGTTTGATCCATTGGAGCCACTTTGAGCCACTTTGAGCCACTTTGGGCCACTTTTGGCCATTTGAGCCACTTTGAGCCAATTTGGGCCACTTTGTGCCAGTTTTTGACCATTTGGGCCACTTTGTGCCTGTTTGAGCCAGTTTGAGCCACTTTGGGCCACTTTGGGCCATTTGAGCCACTTTGAGCCAATTTGGGCCACTTGTGCCAGTTTTTGACCATTTGGACCACTTTGTGCCATTTGGGTCACTTTGTGCCAGTTTTTGACCATTTGGACCACTTTGGGCCATTTGAGCCACTTTGAGCCACTTTGTGCCACTTTGAGCCAAATTGAGCCATTTGAGCCATTTTGGGCCACTTTGGGCCAATTTGAGCCACTTTCGGTCATTTGAGCCACTTTGAGCCGGTTTGAGCCGGTTTGAGCCGGTTTGAGCTGGTTTGAGCCGGTTTGAACCGGTTTGGGCTGGTTTGAACCGGTTTGAGCCAGTTTAAACCAGTTTGACCAGGTTTGACCCATTGGAGCCACTTTGAGCCACTTTAGGCCACTTTGGGCCACTTTGGGCCATTTGAGCCACTTTGGGCCACTTTCGGTCATGTGAGCCACTTTGAGCCTGTTTGGGCCGGTTTGAGACGGTTTGAGCCGGTTTGAGCCGGTTTGAGCCAGTTTGAACCGGTTTGGGCCGGTTTGAACCGGTTTAAGTCAGTTTGAACTGGTTTGGCCCGGTTTGAACCGGCATAAGCCAAATTAAACCACTTTGACGCGGTTTGATCCATTGGAGCCACTCTGAGCCTGTTTGAGCCGGTTGGAGCCACTTTGGGCCACTTTGGGCCATTTGAGCCACTTTGAGCCAATTTGGGTCACTATGAGCCAAATTGAGCCATTCGAACCACTTTGGGCCACTTTGGGTCAATTTGGGCCTTTTTGGGCCATTTGAGCCACTTTGAGCCGATTTGAGCCAGTTTGAACCGGTTTGAGTTGGTTTGAACCGGTTTGGGCCGGTTTGAACTAGTTTAAGCCAGTTTAAACAAGTTTGACCGGGTTTGACCCATTGGAGCCACTTTGAGCCACTTTGGGCCACTTTAAGCCACTTTGAGCCACTTTGGGCCACTTTGGGCCATTTGAGCCACTCTGAGCAGGTTTGAGCCCGTTTGGACCGGATTAAACCAGTTTAAACCAGTTTGACCCGTTTTGACCAATTGGAGCCACTTTGAGCCACTTTGAGCCACTTTGGGCCACTTTGGGCCATTTGAGCCACTTTGAGCCAATTTGGGCCACTTGTGCCAGTTTTTGACCATTTGGACCACTTTGTGCCATTTGGGTCACTTTGTGCCAGTTTTTGACCATTTGGACCACATTGGGCCATTTGAGCCACTTTGAGCCACTTTGTGCCACTTTGAGCCAAATTGAGCCATTGGAGCCACTTTGGGCCACTTGGGGCCAATTTGGGCCACTTTCGGTCATTTGAGCCACTTTGAGCCGGTTTGAGCCGGTTTGAGCTGGATTGAGCCGGTTTGAACCGGTTTGGGCTGGTTTGAACCGGTTTGAGCCGGTTTAAACCAGTTTGACCCGGTTTGACCCATTGGAGCCACTTTGAGCCACTTTAGGCCACTTTGGGCCACTTTGGGCCATTTGAGCCACTTTGGGCCACTTTCGGTCATGTTAGCCACTTTGAGCCGGTTTGAGCCGGTTTGAGACGGTTTGAGCCGGTTTACCTTGGGCCGGTTTCAGCCGGTTTGAGCCGGTTTCAGCCGGTTTTAATCGGTTTGGGCCGGTTTGAACCGGTTTAAGCCAGTTTGAACCGGTTTGGCCCGGTTTGAACCGGTTTAAGCCAAATAAAACCACTTTGACCGGTTTGACCCATTGGAGCCACTCTAAGCCTGTTTGAGCCAGTTTGAGCCACTTTGGGCCACTTTGGGCCATTTGAGCCACTTTGAGCCAATTTGGGCCACTATGAGCCAAATTGAGCCATTTGAGCCACTTTGGGCCAATTTGGGCCACTTTGGGCCATTTGAGCCACTTTGAGCCGGTTTGAGCCAGTTTAAACCAGTTTGACCCGGTTTTACCCATTGGAGCACATTTGAGCCACTTTGAGCCACTTCGGGCCACTTTGGGCCACTTTGGGCCACTTTCGGCCACTTTGGGCTATTTGAGCCGGTTTGAGCCGGTTTGAGCCGGTTTGCAAAATATTTTAATTTATGGAATCAATCAATATTCCTGTTCATTAGGCCAGAAGGGTCTTGAAATTCACTTCAGGTTTATCAATATGTCAACAGTTTTCTTTAAAAATGCGATTGTATTGACGCTGAATGTCGAAACTTGCAGAGATTTTCCGACTTTATCAGATACTTTACACTTTGTACGATTGAGTTTTTCTCCAAAACTATATTAGATACGTAACTCAAACTTTTTGTAGGCTTTAATTGTATTCCATCACACAGGAAAATGCTGAGTACTTGAAGTTTTTCAATTGCAAAGCTTCAATTTCTACAACAGATCGAAGCAGCTTTACTTTAGTAAAATTCGACAACTTTTCAAGGGTAACACAGAGTTTAAACGGGAAATCTTTCTCAGAAAAAAATTTAATTAATGAAATAAATCAATATTCCTGTTCATTAGGCAAGAAGGGTCTTGAAATTCACTTCAGGTTTATCAAATTGTCAACTTTTTTTAAAAATGCGATTGTATTGACGCTGAATGTCAAAACTTGCAGAGATTTTCCGACTATATCAGATACTTTACACTTTGTACGATTGAGTTTTTCTCCAAAACTATATTAGATACGTAACTGAAACTTTGTGCAGGCTTTAATTGTATTCCATCACACAGAAAATGCTGGTATATGAAGTTTTTAAAATGCAAAGCTTCAAATTCTCACAACAGATCGACTAGGCTAGACTTTAGTAAAATTCGACAACTTTTCAAGGGTAACACAGAGTTTAAACGGGAAATCTTTCTCAGAAAAAAATTTAATTAATGAAATAAATCAATATTCCTGTTCTAGGCAGAAGTCTTGAAATTCACTTCAGGTTTATCAAATTGTCAACAGTTTTCTTTAAAAATGCGATTGTATTGACGCTGAATGTCAAAACTTGCAGAGATTTTCCGACTATATCAGATACTTTACACTTTGTACGATTGAGTTTTTCTCCAAAACTATATTAGATACGTAACTCAAACTTTTTGTAGGCTTTAATTGTATTCCATCACAAGGAAAATGCTGGTATTGAAGTTTTTAAAATGCAAAGCTTCAAATTCTCACAACAGATCGACTAGGCTATACTTTAGTAAATTCGACAACTTTTCAAGGGTAACCAGAGTTTAAACGGGAATATTTTCTCAGAAAAAAATTTTAATTTATGGAATCAATCAATATTCCTGTTCATTAGGCAAGAAGGGTCTTGAAATTCACTTCAGGTTTATCAAATTGTTAACAGTTTTCTTTAAAAATGCGATTGTATTGACGCTGAATGTCGAAACTTTACGAGATTTTCCGACTATATCAGATACTTTACACTTTGTACGATTGAGTTTTTCTTCAAAACTATATTAGATACGTAACTCAAACTTTTTAGGCTTTAATTGTATTCCATCACACAGGAAAATGCTGGTATGAAGTTTTTAAAATGCAAAGCTTCAATTCTCACAACAGATCGACTAGGCTATACTTTAGTAAATTCGACAACTTTTCAAGGGTAAGCAGAGTTTAAACGGGAATATTTCTCAGAAAAAAATTTTAATTAATGAAATCAATCAATATTCCTGTTCATTAGGCAAAATGGTCTTGAAATTCACTTCAGGTTTATCAAATTGTTAACAGTTTTCTTTAAAAATGCGATTGTATTGACGCTGAATGTCGAAACTTGCGGAGATTTTCCGACTATATCAGATACTTTACACTTTGTACGATTGAGTTTTTCTCCAAAACTATATTAGATACGTAACTCAAACTTTTTGTAGGCTTTAATTGTATTCCATCACACAGGAAAATGCTGAGTACATGAAGTTTTTCAATTGCAAAGCTTCAATTTCTAACAACAGATCGAAGCAGCTTTACTTTAGTAAAATTCGACAACTTTTCAAGGGTAACACAGAGTTTAAACGGGAAATTTTCTCAGAAAAAAAATTTAATTAATGAAATAAATCAATATTCCTGTTCATTAGGCAAGAAGGGTCTTGAAATTCACTTCAGGTTTATCAAATTGTCAACTTTTCTTTAAAAAAATGCGATTGTATTGACGCTGAATGTCAAAACTTGCAGAGATTTTCCGACTATATCAGATACTTTACACTTTGTACGATTGAGTTTTTCTCCAAAACTATATTAGATACGTAACTCAAACTTTTTGCAGGCTTTAATTGTATTCCATCACACAGGAAAATGCTGGTATATGAAGTTTTTAAAATGCAAAGCTTCAAATTCTCACAACAGATCGACTAGCTAACTTTAGTAAAATTCGACAACTTTTCAAGGGTAACACAGAGTTTAAACGGGAAATTTTCTCAGAAAAAATTTAATTAATGAAATAAATCAATATTCCTGTTCATTAGGCAAGAATCTTGAAATTCACTTCAGGTTTATCAAATTGTCAACAGTTTTCTTTAAAAATGCGATTGTATTGACGCTGAATGTCAAAACTTGCAGAGATTTTCCGACTATATCAGATACTTTACACTTTGTACGATTGAGTTTTTCTCCAAAACTATATTAGATACGTAACTCAAACTTTTTGTAGGCTTTAATTGTATTCCATCACACAGGAAAATGCTGGTATTGAAGTTTTTAAAATGCAAAGCTTCAATTCTCACAACAGATCGACTAGCTTACTTTAGTAAAATTCGACAACTTTTCAAGGGTAAACAGAGTTTAAACGGGAAATTTTCTAATTTTAATAATAATCAATATTCCTGTTCATTAGGCAAAAAGTCTTGAAATTCACTTCAGGTTTATCAAATTGTTCACAGTTTTCTTTAAAAATGCGATTGTATTGACGCTGAATGTCAAAACTTGCAGAGATTTTCCGACTATATCAGATACTTTACACTTTGTACGATTGAGTTTTTCTCCAAAACTATATTAGATACGTAACTCAAACTTTTTGTAGGCTTTAATTGTATTCCATCACACAGGAAAATGCTGAGTACATGAAGTTTTTCAATTGCAAAGCTTCAATTTCTAACAACAGATCGAAGCAGCTTTACTTTAGTAAAATTCGACAACTTTTCAAGGGTAACACAGAGTTTAAACGGGAAATCTTTCTCAGAAAAAAATTTAATTAATGAAATAAATCAATATTCCTGTTCATTAGGCAAAAGAATCTTGAAATTCACTTCAGGTTTATCAAATTGTCAACAGTTTTCTTTAAAAATGCGATTGTATTGACGCTGAATGTCAAAACTTGCAGAGATTTTCCGACTATATCAGATACTTTACACTTTGTACGATTGAGTTTTTCTCCAAAACTATATTAGATACGTAACTCAAACTTTTTGTAGGCTTTAATTGTATTCCATCACACAGGAAAATGCTGAGTACATGAAGTTTTTCAATTGCAAAGCTTCAATTTCTTACAACAGATCGAAGCAGCTTACTTTAGTAAAATTCGACAACTTTTCAAGGGTAACACAGAGTTTAAACGGGAAATTTCTCAGAAAAAAATATTTAATATGAAAAAATCAATATTCCTGTTCATTAGGCAAAAAGAGTCTTGAAATTCACTTCAGGTTTATCAAATTGTTCACAGTTTTCTTTAAAAATGCGATTGTATTGACGCTGAATGTCAAAACTTGCAGAGATTTTCCGACTATATCAGATACTTTACACTTTGTACGATTGAGTTTTTCCTCCAAACTATATTAGATACGTAACTCAAACTTTTTGTAGGCTTTAATTGTATTCCATCACACAGGAAAATGCTGAGTACATGAAGTTTTTCAATTGCAAAGCTTCAATTTCTACAACAGATCGAAGCAGCTTTACTTTAGTAAAATTCGACAACTTTTCAAGGGTAACACAGAGTTTAAACGGGAAATTTTCTCAGAAAAAAATTTAATTAATGAAATAAATCAATATTCCTGTTCATTAGGCAAGAAGGGTCTTGAAATTCACTTCAGGTTTATCAAATTGTCAACCTTTTTTTAAAAATGCGATTGTATTGACGCTGAATGTCAAAACTTGCAGAGATTTTCCGACTATATCAGATACTTTACACTTTGTACGATTGAGTTTTTCTCCAAAACTATATTAGATACGTAACTCAAACTTTGTGCAGGCTTTAATTGTATTCCATCACACAGGAAAATGCTGGTATATGAAGTTTTTAAAATGCAAAGCTTCAAATTCTCACAACAGATCGACTAGGCTAACTTTAGTAAAATTCGACAACTTTTCAAGGGTAACACAGAGTTTAAACGGGAAAATTTTCTCAGAAAAAAATTTAATTAATGAAATAAATCAATATTCCTGTTCATTAGGCAAGAAGGGTCTTGAAATTCACTTCAGGTTTATCAAATTGTCAACAGTTTTCTTTAAAAATGCGATTGTATTGACGCTGAATGTCAAAACTTGCAGAGATTTTCCGACTATATCAGATACTTTACACTTTGTACGATTGAGTTTTTCTCCAAAACTATATTAGATACGTAACTCAAACTTTTTGTAGGCTTTAATTGTATTCCATCACACAGGAAAATGCTGAGTACATGAAGTTTTTCAATTGCAAAGCTTCAATTTCTTACAACAGATCGAAGCAGCTTTACTTTAGTAAAATTCGACAACTTTTCAAGGGTAACACAGAGTTTAAACGGGAAATTTTCTCAGAAAAAAATTTAATTAATGAAATAAATCAATATTCCTGTTCATTAGGCAAAAGGTCTTGAAATTCACTTCAGGTTTATCAAATTGTCAACAGTTTTCTTTAAAAATGCGATTGTATTGACGCTGAATGTCAAAACTTGCAGAGATTTTCCGACTATATCAGATACTTTACACTTTGTACGATTGAGTTTTTCTCCAAAACTATATTAGATACGTAACTCAAACTTTTTGTAGGCTTTAATTGTATTCCATCACACAGGAAAATGCTGAGTACATGAAGTTTTTCAATTGCAAAGCTTCAATTTCTTACAACAGATCGAAGCAGCTTTACTTTAGTAAAATTCGACAACTTTTCAAGGGTAACACAGAGTTTAAACGGGAAAATTTTCTCAGAAAAAATATTTTAATATATAGAATAAATCAATATTCCTGTTCATTAGGCAAAAGAGTCTTGAAATTCACTTCAGGTTTATCAAATTGTTCACCAGTTTTCTTTAAAAATGCGATTGTATTGACGCTGAATGTCAAAACTTGCAGAGATTTTCCGACTATATCAGATACTTTACACTTTGTACGATTGAGTTTTTCTCCAAAACTATATTAGATACGTAACTCAAACTTTTTGTAGGCTTTAATTGTATTCCATCACACAGGAAAATGCTGAGTACATGAAGTTTTTCAATTGCAAAGCTTCAATTTCTACAACAGATCGAAGCAGCTTTACTTTAGTAAAATTCGACAACTTTTCAAGGGTAACACAGAGTTTAAACGGGAAATTTTCTCAGAAAAAAAAATTTAATTAATGAAATAAATCAATATTCCTGTTCATTAGGCAAGAAGGGTCTTGAAATTCACTTCAGGTTTATCAAATTGTCAACTTTTCTTTAAAAATGCGATTGTATTGACGCTGAATGTCAAAACTTGCAGAGATTTTCCGACTATATCAGATACTTTACACTTTGTACGATTGAGTTTTTCTCCAAAACTATATTAGATACGTAACTCAAACTTTTGTAGGCTTTAATTGTATTCCATCACACAGGAAAATGCTGGATGTATGAAGTTTTTAAAATGCAAAGCTTCAAATTCTCACAACAGATCGACTAGGCTATACTTTAGTAAAATTCGACAACTTTTCAAGGGTAACAGAGTTTAAACGGGAATATTTTCTCAGAAAAAATATTTTAATTTAATGAATCAATCAATATTCCTGTTCATTAGGCAAGAAGGGTCTTGAAATTCACTTCAGGTTTATCAAATTGTCAACAGTTTTCTTTAAAAATGCGATTGTATTGACGCTGAATGTCAAAACTTGCAGAGATTTTCCGACTATATCAGATACTTTACACTTTGTACGATTGAGTTTTTCTCCAAAACTATATTAGATACGTAACTCAAACTTTTTGTAGGCTTTAATTGTATTCCATCACACAGGAAAATGCTGAGTACATGAAGTTTTTCAATTGCAAAGCTTCAATTTCTACAACAGATCGAAGCAGCTTTACTTTAGTAAAATTCGACAACTTTTCAAGGGTAACACAGAGTTTAAACGGGAATTTCTCAGAAAAAATATTTTAATTAATGAAATAAATCAATATTCCTGTTCATTAGGCAAGAAGGGTCTTGAAATTCACTTCAGGTTTATCAAATTGTCAACAGTTTTCTTTAAAAATGCGATTGTATTGACGCTGAATGTCAAAACTTGCAGAGATTTTCCGACTATATCAGATACTTTACACTTTGTACGATTGAGTTTTTCTCCAAAACTATATTAGATACGTAACTCAAACTTTTTGTAGGCTTTAATTGTATTCCATCACACAGGAAAATGCTGAGTACATGAAGTTTTTCAATTGCAAAGCTTCAATTCTACAACAGATCGAAGCAGCTTTACTTTAGTAAAATTCGACAACTTTTCAAGGGTAACACAGAGTTTAAACGGGAAATTTTCTCAGAAAAAAAAATTTAATTAATGAAATCAATCAATATTCCTGTTCATTAGGCAAGAAGGGTCTTGAAATTCACTTCAGGTTTATCAAATTGTCAACAGTTTTCTTTAAAAATGCGATTGTATTGACGCTGAATGTCAAAACTTGCAGAGATTTTCCGACTATATCAGATACTTTACACTTTGTACGATTGAGTTTTTCTCCAAAACTATATTAGATACGTAACTCAAACTTTTTGTAGGCTTTAATTGTATTCCATCACACAGGAAAATGCTGAGTACATGAAGTTTTTCAATTGCAAAGCTTCAATTTCTACAACAGATCGAAGCAGCTTTACTTTAGTAAAATTCGACAACTTTTCAAGGGTAACACAGAGTTTAAACGGGAAATTTTCTCAGAAAAAAATTTAATTAATGAAATAAATCAATATTCCTGTTCATTAGGCAAGAAGGGTCTTGAAATTCACTTCAGGTTTATCAAATTGTCAACTTTCTTTAAAAATGCGATTGTATTGACGCTGAATGTCAAAACTTGCAGAGATTTTCCGACTATATCAGATACTTTACACTTTGTACGATTGAGTTTTTCTCCAAAACTATATTAGATACGTAACTCAAACTTTTGTAGGCTTTAATTGTATTCATCACACAGGAAAATGCTGGTATATGAAGTTTTTAAAATGCAAAGCTTCAAATTCTCACAACAGATCGACTAGCTACTTTAGTAAAATTCGACAACTTTTCAAGGGTAACACAGAGTTTAAACGGGAATTTTCTCAGAAAAAAATTTTAATTATGAATAAATCAATATTCCTGTTCATTAGGCAAAAGGGTCTTGAAATTCACTTCAGGTTTATCAAATTGTCAACAGTTTTCTTTAAAAATGCGATTGTATTGACGCTGAATGTCAAAACTTGCAGAGATTTTCCGACTATATCAGATACTTTACACTTTGTACGATTGAGTTTTTCTCCAAAACTATATTAGATACGTAACTCAAACTTTTTGCCTTTAATTGTATTCCATCACACAGGAAAATGCTGGTACATGAAGTTTTTAATGCAAAGCTTCAATTTCACAACAGATCGACAGGCTTACTTTAGTAAAATTCGACAACTTTTCAAGGGTAACAGAGTTTAAACGGGAAATTTTCTCAGAAAAAAATTTTAATTATGAATCAATCAATATTCCTGTTCATTAGGCAAGAAGGGTCTTGAAATTCACTTCAGGTTTATCAAATTGTCAACAGTTTTCTTTAAAAATGCGATTGTATTGACGCTGAATGTCAAAACTTGCAGAGATTTTCCGACTATATCAGATACTTTACACTTTGTACGATTGAGTTTTTCTCCAAAACTATATTAGATACGTAACTCAAACTTTTTGTAGGCTTTAATTGTATTCCATCACACAGGAAAATGCTGAGTACATGAAGTTTTTAATGCAAAGCTTCAATTTCTTACAACAGATCGAAGCAGCTTACTTTAGTAAAATTCGACAACTTTTCAAGGGTAACACAGAGTTTAAACGGGAAATTTTCTCAGAAAAAAATTTTAATTATGAATCAATCAATATTCCTGTTCATTAGGCAAGAAGGGTCTTGAAATTCACTTCAGGTTTATCAAATTGTCAACAGTTTTCTTTAAAAATGCGATTGTATTGACGCTGAATGTCAAAACTTGCAGAGATTTTCCGACTATATCAGATACTTTACACTTTGTACGATTGAGTTTTTCTCCAAAACTATATTAGATACGTAACTCAAACTTTTTGCTTTAATTGTATTCCATCACACAGGAAAATGCTGGTATGAAGTTTTTAAAATGCAAAGCTTCAAATTCTCACAACAGATCGACTAGGCTATACTTTAGTAAAATTCGACAACTTTTCAAGGGTAACACAGAGTTTAAACGGGAAATTTTCTCAGAAAAAATTTTAATTTATGAATCAATCAATATTCCTGTTCATTAGGCAAGAAGGGTCTTGAAATTCACTTCAGGTTTATCAAATTGTCAACAGTTTTCTTTAAAAATGCGATTGTATTGACGCTGAATGTCAAAACTTGCAGAGATTTTCCGACTATATCAGATACTTTACACTTTGTACGATTGAGTTTTTCTCCAAAACTATATTAGATACGTAACTCAAACTTTTTGGCTTTAATTGTATTCCATCACACAGGAAAATGCTGGTATTGAAGTTTTTAAAATGCAAAGCTTCAATTCTCACAACAGATCGACAGCTTTACTTTAGTAAAATTCGACAACTTTTCAAGGGTAACACAGAGTTTAAACGGGAAATTTTCTCAGAAAAAATATTTTAATTATGAATCAATCAATATTCCTGTTCATTAGGCAAGAAGGGTCTTGAAATTCACTTCAGGTTTATCAAATTGTCAACAGTTTTCTTTAAAAATGCGATTGTATTGACGCTGAATGTCAAAACTTGCAGAGATTTTCCGACTATATCAGATACTTTACACTTTGTACGATTGAGTTTTTCTCCAAAACTATATTAGATACGTAACTCAAACTTTTTGTAGGCTTTAATTGTATTCCATCACACAGGAAAATGCTGAGTACATGAAGTTTTTCAATTGCAAAGCTTCAATTTCTACAACAGATCGAAGCAGCTTTACTTTAGTAAAATTCGACAACTTTTCAAGGGTAACACAGAGTTTAAACGGGAAAATTTTCTCAGAAAAAATATTTAATAATGAAAAATCAATATTCCTGTTCATTAGGCAAGAAGGGTCTTGAAATTCACTTCAGGTTTATCAAATTGTCAACAGTTTTCTTTAAAAATGCGATTGTATTGACGCTGAATGTCAAAACTTGCAGAGATTTTCCGACTATATCAGATACTTTACACTTTGTACGATTGAGTTTTTCTCCAAAACTATATTAGATACGTAACTCAAACTTTTTAGGCTTTAATTGTATTCCATCACACAGGAAAATGCTGAGTACATGAAGTTTTTCAATTGCAAAGCTTCAAATTTCTTACAACAGATCGAAGCAGCTTACTTTAGTAAAATTCGACAACTTTTCAAGGGTAACACAGAGTTTAAACGGGAAAATATTTCTCAGAAAAAATATTTAATATGAAATCAATCAATATTCCTGTTCATTAGGCAAAAGGTCTTGAAATTCACTTCAGGTTTATCAAATTGTCAACAGTTTTCTTTAAAAATGCGATTGTATTGACGCTGAATGTCAAAACTTGCAGAGATTTTCCGACTATATCAGATACTTTACACTTTGTACGATTGAGTTTTTCTCCAAAACTATATTAGATACGTAACTCAAACTTTTTGCCTTTAATTGTATTCCATCACACAGGAAAATGCTGGTATGAAGTTTTTAATTGCAAAGCTTCAATTCTCACAACAGATCGACAGGCTTACTTTAGTAAAATTCGACAACTTTTCAAGGGTAACACAGAGTTTAAACGGGAAATTTTCTCAGAAAAAAATTTTAATTATGAAATCAATCAATATTCCTGTTCATTAGGCAAGAAGGGTCTTGAAATTCACTTCAGGTTTATCAAATTGTCAACAGTTTTCTTTAAAAATGCGATTGTATTGACGCTGAATGTCAAAACTTGCAGAGATTTTCCGACTATATCAGATACTTTACACTTTGTACGATTGAGTTTTTCTCCAAAACTATATTAGATACGTAACTCAAACTTTTTGTAGGCTTTAATTGTATTCCATCACACAGGAAAATGCTGAGTACATGAAGTTTTTCAATTGCAAAGCTTCAATTTCTTACAACAGATCGAAGCAGCTTACTTTAGTAAAATTCGACAACTTTTCAAGGGTAACACAGAGTTTAAACGGGAAATTTTCTCAGAAAAAATATTTTAATTAATGAAAAATCAATATTCCTGTTCATTAGGCAAAAGGGTCTTGAAATTCACTTCAGGTTTATCAAATTGTCAACAGTTTTCTTTAAAAATGCGATTGTATTGACGCTGAATGTCAAAACTTGCAGAGATTTTCCGACTATATCAGATACTTTACACTTTGTACGATTGAGTTTTTCTCCAAAACTATATTAGATACGTAACTCAAACTTTTTGTAGGCTTTAATTGTATTCCATCACACAGGAAAATGCTGAGTACATGAAGTTTTTCAATTGCAAAGCTTCAATTTCTTACAACAGATCGAAGCAGCTTTACTTTAGTAAAATTCGACAACTTTTCAAGGGTAACACAGAGTTTAAACGGGAAAATTTTCTCAGAAAAAATTTTAATTAATGAAATAATCAATATTCCTGTTCATTAGGCAAGAAGGGTCTTGAAATTCACTTCAGGTTTATCAAATTGTCAACAGTTTTTTTAAAAATGCGATTGTATTGACGCTGAATGTCAAAACTTGCAGAGATTTTCCGACTATATCAGATACTTTACACTTTGTACGATTGAGTTTTTCTCCAAAACTATATTAGATACGTAACTCAAACTTTTTGTAGGCTTTAATTGTATTCCATCACACAGGAAAATGCTGAGTACATGAAGTTTTTCAATTGCAAAGCTTCAATTTCTTACAACAGATCGAAGCAGCTTTACTTTAGTAAAATTCGACAACTTTTCAAGGGTAACACAGAGTTTAAACGGGAAATTTTCTCAGAAAAAAATTTTAATTAATGAAATCAATCAATATTCCTGTTCATTAGGCAAGAAGGGTCTTGAAATTCACTTCAGGTTTATCAAATTGTCAACAGTTTTCTTTAAAAATGCGATTGTATTGACGCTGAATGTCAAAACTTGCAGAGATTTTCCGACTATATCAGATACTTTACACTTTGTACGATTGAGTTTTTCTCCAAAACTATATTAGATACGTAACTCAAACTTTTTGCCTTTAATTGTATTCCATCACACAGGAAAATGCTGGTATGAAGTTTTTAATTGCAAAGCTTCAATTCTCACAACAGATCGACAGGCTTACTTTAGTAAAATTCGACAACTTTTCAAGGGTAACACAGAGTTTAAACGGGAAAATTTTCTCAGAAAAAATATTTTAATTGATGAAATCAATCAATATTCCTGTTCATTAGGCAAAAGGGTCTTGAAATTCACTTCAGGTTTATCAAATTGTCAACAGTTTTCTTTAAAAATGCGATTGTATTGACGCTGAATGTCAAAACTTGCAGAGATTTTCCGACTATATCAGATACTTTACACTTTGTACGATTGAGTTTTTCTCCAAAACTATATTAGATACGTAACTCAAACTTTTTGTAGGCTTTAATTGTATTCCATCACACAGGAAAATGCTGAGTACATGAAGTTTTTCAATTGCAAAGCTTCAATTTCTTACAACAGATCGAAGCAGCTTACTTTAGTAAAATTCGACAACTTTTCAAGGGTAACACAGAGTTTAAACGGGAATTTTCTCAGAAAAAAATTTTAATTAATGAAATAATCAATATTCCTGTTCATTAGGCAAGAAGGGTCTTGAAATTCACTTCAGGTTTATCAAATTGTCAACAGTTTTCTTTAAAAATGCGATTGTATTGACGCTGAATGTCAAAACTTGCAGAGATTTTCCGACTATATCAGATACTTTACACTTTGTACGATTGAGTTTTTCTCCAAAACTATATTAGATACGTAACTCAAACTTTTTGCCTTTAATTGTATTCCATCACACAGGAAAATGCTGGTATATGAAGTTTTTAAAATGCAAAGCTTCAAATTCTCACAACAGATCGACTAGGCTATACTTTAGTAAATTCGACAACTTTTCAAGGGTAACAGAGTTTAAACGGAATATTTTCTCAGAAAAAATTTTTAATTATGAATCAATCAATATTCCTGTTCATTAGGCAAGAAGGGTCTTGAAATTCACTTCAGGTTTATCAAATTGTTAACAGTTTTCTTTAAAAATGCGATTGTATTGACGCTGAATGTCAAACACGAGATTTTCTTTCCGACTATATCAGATACTTT
>ML133455.1:3800596-3826881 GCA_003864495.1 Nemopilema nomurai
TACGATTGAGTTTTTCTTCAAAACTATATTAGATACGTAACTCAAACTTTTTGCAGGCTTTAATTGTATTCCATCACACAGGAAAATGCTGGGTATATGAAGTTTTTAAAATGCAAAGCTTCAAATTCTCACAACAGATCGACTAGGCTATACTTTAGTAAAATTCGACAACTTTTCAAGGGTAATGCAGAGTTTAAACGGGAATATTTTCTCAAAAAAATATTTTAATTATGAAATCAATCAATATCCTGTTCATTAGGCAAGAAGGGTCTTGAAATTCACTTCAGGTTTATCAAATTGTTAACAGTTTTCTTTAAAAATGCGATTGTATTGACGCTGAATGTCGAAACTTTACAAGATTTTCCGACTATATCAGATACTTTACACTTTGTACGATTGATTTTTCTCCAAAACTATATTAGATACGTAACTCAAACTTTTTGTAGGCTTTAATTGTATTCCATCACACAGGAAAATGCTTAGTACATGAAGTTTTTCAATTGCAAAGCTTCAATTCTCACAACAGATCGAGCTTACTTTAGAAGAATTCGACAACTTTTCAAGGGGAACACAGAGATTTAAACGGGAATATTTTCTGAGAAAAAATATTTTAATTGATGAAATCAATCAATATTCCTGTTCATTAGGCAAGAAGGGTTTGAAATTCACTTCAGGTTTATCAAATTGTTAACAGTTTTCTTTAAAATGCGATTGTTGACGCTGAATGTCGAAACTTTACGAATTTTCCGACTATATCAGATACTTTACACTTTGTACGATTGAGTTTTTCTCCAAAACTATATTAGATACGTAACTCAAACTTTTGTAGGCTTTAATTGTATTCATCACACAGGAAAATGCTGAGTACATGAGTTTTTCAATTGCAAAGCTTCAAATTCTACAACAGATCGAAGCAGCTTACTTTAGAAGAATTCGACAACTTTTCAAGGGTAACACAGAGTTTAAACGGGAATATTTTCTTAGAAAAAATATTTTAATTGATGAAATCAATCAATATTCCTGTTCATTAGGCAGAAGGGTCTTCAAATTCACTTCAGGTTTATCAAATTGTTAACAGTTTTCTTTAAAAATGCGATTGTGGTGACGCTGAATGTCGAAACTTTACGAAATTTTCCGACTATATCAGATACTTTACACTTTGTACGATTGAGTTTTTCTCCAAAACTATATTAGATACGTAACTCAAACTTTTTGTAGGCTTTAATTGTATTCCATCACACAGGAAATGCTGAG
This sequence comes from Nemopilema nomurai, assembly GCA_003864495.1. Lineage (NCBI taxonomy): Eukaryota > Metazoa > Cnidaria > Scyphozoa > Rhizostomeae > Rhizostomatidae > Nemopilema > Nemopilema nomurai. The sequence goes on from ML133455.1 coordinate 3,801,851, forward strand.
TACATGACGTTTTTCAATTCTAAAGCTTCAATTTCTTACAACAGATCGAAGCAGCTTTACTTTAGTAAAATTCGACAACTTTTCAAGGGTAACACAGAGTTTAAACGGGAATATTTTCTTAGAAAAAATATTTTAATTGATGAAATCAATCAATATTCCTGTTCATTAGGCAGAAAGGGTCTTCAAATTCACTTCAGGTTGTCAAATTGTTAACAGTTTTCTTTAAAAATGCGATTGTGGTGACGCTGAATGTCGAAACTTTACGAAATTTTCCGACTATATCAGATACTTTACACTTTGTACGATTGAGTTTTTCTCCAAAACTATATTAGATACGTAACTCAAACTTTTTGTAGGCTTTAATTGTATTCCATCACACAGGAAAATGCTGGGTATATGAAGTTTTTAAAATGCAAAGCTTCAAATTCTCACAACAGATCGACTAGGCTATACTTTAGAAGAATTCGACAACTTTTCAAGGGTAACACAGAGTTTAAACGGGAATATTTTCTTAGAAAAAATATTTTAATTGATGAAATCAATCAATATTCCTGTTCATTAATAAAGAAGGGTCTTCAAATTCACTTCAGGTTTGTCAAATTGTTAACAGTTTTCTTTAAAAATGCGATTGTTGACGCTGAATGTCGAAACTTTACGAGATTTTCCGACTATATCAGATACTTTACACTTTGTACGATTGAGTTTTTCTCCAAAACTATATTAGATACGTAACTCAAACTTTTTGTAGGCTTTAATTGTATTCCATCACACAGGAAAATGCTAGTACATGAAGTTTTTCAATTGCAAAGCTTCAATTTCACAACAGATCGAGGCAGCTTTACTTTAGTAAAATTCGACAACTTTTCAAGGGTAACACAGAGTTTAAACGGGAAAATTTTCTCAAAAAAATATTTTAATTAATGAAATAAATCAATATTCCTGTTCATTAGGCAAGAAGGGTCTTGAAATTCACTTCAGGTTTATCAAATTGTTAACAGTTTTCTTTAAAAATGCGATTGTATTGACGCTGAATGTCGAAACTTGCAGAGATTTTCCGACTATATCAGATACTTTACACTTTGTACGATTGAGTTTTCTCCAAAACTATATTAGATACGTAACTCAAACTTTTTGTAGGCTTTAATTGTATTCCATCACACAGGAAAATGCTGAGTACATGAAGTTTTTCAATTGCAAAGCTTCAATTTCTTACAACAGATCGAGCAGCTTTACTTTAGTAAAATTCGACAATTTTTCAAGGGTAACACAGAGTTTAAACGGGAAATTTTCTCAGAAAAAATATTTTAATTATGAAATCAATCAATATTCCTGTTCATTAGGCAAGAAGGGTCTTGAAATTCACTTCAGGTTTATCAAATTGTCAACAGTTTTCTTTAAAAATGCGATTGTATTGACGCTGAATGTCGAAACTTTACGAGATTTTCCGACTATATCAGATACTTTACACTTTGTACGATTGAGTTTTTCTCCAAAACTATATTAGATACGTAACTCAAACTTTTTGCAGGCTTTAATTGTATTCCATCACACAGGAAAATGCTGGTATATGAAGTTTTTAAAATGCAAAGCTTCAAATTCTCACAACAGATCGACTAGGCTATACTTTAGTAAAGTTCGACAACTTTTCAAGGGTAACACAGAGTTTAAACGGGAAATTTCCTCAGAAAAAATAATTTAATTATGGAATCAATCAATATTCCTATTCATTAGGCAGAAAAGGGTCTTGAAATTCACGTCAGGTTTATCAACTTGTTAACAGTTTTCTTTAAAAATGCGATTGTTGACCTGAATGTCGAAACTTTACGAGATTTTCCGACTATATCAGATACTTTACACTTTGTACGATTGAGTTTTTCTTCAAAACTATATTAGATACGTAACTCAAACTTTTTGAGTGCTTTAATTGTATTCCATCACACCGGAAAATGCTGGGTATATGAAGTTTTTAAAATGCAAAGCTTCAAATTCTCACAACAGATCGACTAGGCTATACTTTAGTAGAATTCGACAACTTTTCAAGGGTAACAGAGTTTAAACGGGAATATTTTCTCAGAAAAAATATTTTAATTGATGAATCAATCAATATTCCTGTTCATTAGGGCAAGAAGGGTCTTGAAATTCACTTCAGGTTTATCAAATTGTTAACAGTTTTCTTTAAAAATGCGATTGTATTGACGCTGAATGTCAAACTTGCAGAGATTTTCCGACTATATCAGATACTTTACACTTTGTACGATTGAGTTTTTCTCAAAACTATATTAGATACGTAACTCAAACTTTTTGCAGGCTTTAATTGTATTCCATCACACAGGAAAATGCTGGGTATATGAAGTTTTTAAAATGCAAAGCTTCAAATTCTCACAACAGATCGACTAGGCTATACTTTAGTAGAATTCGACAACTTTTCAAGGGTAACACAGAGTTTAAACGGGAAATTTTCTCAGAAAAAATATTTTAATATGAAAAATCAATATTCCTGTTCATTAGGCAAGAAGGGTCTTGAAATTCACTTCAGGTTTATCAAATTGTCAACAGTTTTCTTTAAAAATGCGATTGTATTGACGCTGAATGTCAAAACTTGCAGAGATTTTCCGACTATATCAGATACTTTACACTTTGTACGATTGAGTTTTTCTCCAAAACTATATTAGATACGTAACTCAAACTTTTTGCAGGCTTTAATTGTATTCCATCACACAGGAAAATGCTGGTATATGAAGTTTTTAAAATGCAAAGCTTCAAATTCTCACAACAGATCGACTAGGCTATACTTTAGTAGAATTCGACAACTTTTCAAGGGTAACACAGTTTAAACGGGAAATTTCTCAGAAAAATATTTTAATTGATGAAATCAATCAATATTCCTGTTCATTAGGCAAAAGGGTCTTGAAATTCACTTCAGGTTTATCAAATTGTTAACAGTTTTCTTTAAAAATGCGATTGTATTGACGCTGAATGTCAAACTTTAGAGATTTTCCGACTATATCAGATACTTTACACTTTGTACGATTGAGTTTTTCTCAAAACTATATTAGATACGTAACTCAAACTTTTTGCAGGCTTTAATTGTATTCCATCACACAGGAAAATGCTGGGTATATGAAGTTTTTAAAATGCAAAGCTTCAAATTCTCACAACAGATCGACTAGGCTATACTTTAGTAGAATTCGACAACTTTTCAAGGGTAATGCAGAGTTTAAACGGGAAATTTTCAGAAAAAATATTTTAATTGATGAATCAATCAATATTCCTGTTCATTAGGCAAGAAGGGTCTTGAAATTCACTTCAGGTTTATCAAATTGTCAACAGTTTTCTTTAAAAATGCGATTGTATTGACGCTGAATGTCGAAACTTTACGAGATTTTCCGACTATATCAGATACTTTACACTTTGTACGATTGAGTTTTTCTCAAAACTATATTAGATACGTAACTCAAACTTTTTGCAGGCTTTAATTGTATTCCATCACACAGGAAAATGCTGGGTATATGAAGTTTTTAAATGCAAAGCTTCAAATTCTCACAACAGATCGACTAGGCTATACTTTAGTAGAATTCGACAACTTTTCAAGGGTAACAGAGTTTAAACGGGAATATTTTCTCAGAAAAAATATTTTAATTGATGAATCAATCAATATTCCTGTTCATTAGGCAAGAAGGGTCTTGAAATTCACTTCAGGTTTATCAAATTGTCAACAGTTTTCTTTAAAAATGCGATTGTATTGACGCTGAATGTCAAACTTGCAGAGATTTTCCGACTATATCAGATACTTTACACTTTGTACGATTGAGTTTTTCTCAAAACTATATTAGATACGTAACTCAAACTTTTTGCAGGCTTTAATTGTATTCCATCACACAGGAAAATGCTGGTATATGAAGTTTTTAAATGCAAAGCTTCAAATTCTCACAACAGATCGACTAGGCTATACTTTAGTAAAATTCGACAACTTTTCAAGGGTAACACAGAGTTTAAACGGGAAAATTTTCCAGAAAAAATATTTTAATATGAAAGAATCAATATTCCTGTTCATTAGGCAAGAAGGGTCTTGAAATTCACTTCAGGTTTATCAAATTGTCAACAGTTTTCTTTAAAAATGCGATTGTATTGACGCTGAATGTCAAAACTTGCAGAGATTTTCCGACTATATCAGATACTTTACACTTTGTACGATTGAGTTTTTCTCCAAAACTATATTAGATACGTAACTCAAACTTTTTGCAGGCTTTAATTGTATTCCATCACACAGGAAAATGCTGGTATATGAAAGTTTTCAATTGCAAAGCTTCAATTTCTTACAACAGATCGAAGCAGCTTTACTTTAGTAAAATTCGACAACTTTTCAAGGGTAACACAGAGTTTAAATGGGAAATTATCTCAAAAAAAATATTTTAATTAAAGAAATAAAACATATTCCTGTCATTAGGCAAGAAGGGTCTTGAAATTCACTTCAGGTTATCAAATTGTCAACAGTTTTCTTTAAAAATGCGATTGTATTGACGCTGAATGTCAAACTTGCAGAGATTTTCGACTATATCAGATACTTTACACTTTGTACGATGAGTTTTCTTCAAAACTATATTAGATACGTAACTCAGACTTTTTGCAGGCTTTAAATGTATTCCATCACACAGGAAAATGCTGGGTATATGAAGTTTTTAAATGCAAAGCTTCAAATTCTCACAACAGATCGACTAGGCTATACTTTAGTAGAATTCGACAACTTTTCAAGGGTAAAACAGAGTTTAAACGGGAAAATTTTCTCGGAAAAAAAAATTAATTAATGAAATAAATCAATATTCCTGTTCATTAGGCAAAATGAGTCTTGAAATTCACTTCAGTTTGATCAAATTGTTCACAGTTTTCTTTAAAATTGCGATTGTATTGACACTGAATGTCAAAACTTTACGAGATTTTACGACTATATTAGATACTTTACACTTTGTACGATTGAGTTTTTCTTCAAAACTATATTAGATACGTAACTCAAACTTTTTGCAGGCTTTAATTGTATTCCATCTCACAAGAAAATGCTGGGTATATGAAGTTTTTAAATGCAAAGCTTCAAATTCTCACAACAGATCGACTAGGCTATACTTTAGTAGAATTCGACAACTTTTCAAGGGTAACGCAGAGTTTAAACGGGAATATTTTCTCAGAAAAAATATTTTAATTTATGAATCAATCTATTCCTGTTCATTAGGCAAGAAGGGTCTTGAAATTCACTTCAGGTTTATCAAATTGTTAACAGTTTTCTTTAAAAATGCGATTGTATTGACGCTGAATGTCGAAACTTGAGAGATTTTCCGACTATATCAGATACTTTACACTTTGTACGATTGAGTTTTTCTCCAAAACTATATTAGATACGTAACTCAAACTTTTTGTAGGCTTTAATTGTATTCCATCACACAGGAAAATGCTGAGTAATGAAGTTTTTCAATTGCAAAGCTTCAATTTCTTACAACAGATCGACTAGGCTATACTTTAGTAGAATTCGACAACTTTTCAAGGTAACAGAGTTTAAACGGGAAAATTTCTCAGAAAAAATATTTTAATTATGAATAATCAATATTCCTGTTCATTAGGCAAGAAGGGTCTTGAAATTCACTTCAGGTTTATCAAATTGTTAACATTTTCTTTAAAAATGCGATTGTATTGACGCTGAATGTCGAAACTTGCAGAGATTTTCCGACTATATCAGATACTTTACACTTTGTACGATTGAGTTTTCTCCAAAACTATATTAGATACGTAACTCAAACTTTTTGTAGGCTTTAATTGTATTCCATCACACAGGAAAATGCTGGGTATATGAAGTTTTTAAAATGCAAAGCTTCAAATTCTCACAACAGATCGACTAGGCTATACTTTATAGAATTCGACAACTTTTCAAGGGTAACAGAGTTTAAAAACGGAAATATTTCTCAGAAAAAATATTTTAATTATGAATCAATCAATATTCCTGTTCATTAGGCAAGAAGGGTCTTGAAATTCACTTCAGGTTTATCAAATTGTTAACAGTTTCTTTAAAAATGCGATTGTTTGACGCTGAATGTCAAAACTTGCAGAGATTTTCCGACTATATCAGATACTTTACACTTTGTACGATTGAGTTTTTCTTCAAAACTATATTAGATACGTAACTCAAACTTTTTGCAGGCTTTAATTGTATTCCATCACACAGGAAAATGCTGGGTAATGAAGTTTTTAAAATGCAAAGCTTCAAATTCTCACAACAGATCGACTAGGCTATACTTTAGTAGAATTCGACAACTTTTCAAGGGTAACAGAGTTTAAACGGGAAAATTTTCTCAGAAAAAATTAATTAATGAAAGTAATCAATATTCCTGTTCAGTAGGCAAAAGGAGTCTTGAAATTCACTTCAGGTTGATCAAATTGTTCACAGTTTTCTTTAAAAATGCGATTGTATTGACACTGAATGTCAAACTTTACGAGATTTTCCGACTATATCAGATACTTTACACTTTGTACGATTGAGTTTTTCTTCAAAACTATATTAGATACGTAACTCAAACTTTTTGCAGGCTTTAATTGTATTCCATCACACAGGAAAATGCTGGGTATATGAAGTTTTTAAATGCAAAGCTTCAAATTCTCACAACAGATCGACTAGGCTATACTTTAGTAGAATTCGACAACTTTTCAAGGGTAACAGAGTTTAAACGGGAATATTTTCTCAGAAAAAATTTTAATTTATTGAATCAATATTCCTGTTCATTAGGCAAGAAGGGTCTTGAAATTCACTTCAGGTTTATCAAATTGTTAACAGTTTTCTTTAAAAATGCGATTGTATTGACGCTGAATGTCGAAACTTTGAGAGATTTTCCGACTATATCAGATACTTTACACTTTGTACGATTGATTTTTCTCCAAAACTATATTAGATACGTAACTCAAACTTTTTGTAGGCTTTAATTGTATTCCATCACACAGGAAAATGCTGAGTACATGAAGTTTTTCAATTGCAAAGCTTCAATTTCTTACAACAGATCGACTAGGCTATACTTTAGTAGAATTCGACAACTTTTCAAGGGTAATGCAGAGTTTAAACGGGAAATTTCTCAGAAAAAATATTTTAATTTATGGAATCAATCAATATTCCTGTTCATTAGGCAAGAAGGGTCTTGAAATTCACTTTAGGTTTATCAAATTGTTAACACTTTTCTTTAAAAATGCGATTGTTTTGACGCTGAATGTCGAAACTTGCAGAGTTTTCCGACTATATCAGATACTTTACACTTTGTACGATTGTAATTTTCTCCAAAACTATATTAGATACGTAACTCAAACTTTTTGTAGGCTTTAATTGTATTCCATCACACAGGAAAATGCTGGGTATATGAAGTTTTTAAAATGCAAAGCTTCAAATTCTCACAACAGATCGACTAGGCTATACTTTAGTAGAATTCGACAACTTTTCAAGGGTAATGCAGAGTTTAAACGGAAATAATTTCTCAGAAAAAATATTTTAATTGATGGAATCAATCAATATTCCCGTTCATTAGGCAAGAAGGGTCTTGAAATTCACTTTAGGTTTATCAAATTGTTAACAGTTTCTTTAAAAATGCGATTGTTTTGACGCTGAATGTCAAAACTTGCAGAGATTTTTCGACTATATCAGATACTTTACACTTTGTACGATTGAGTTTTTCTCAAAACTATATTAGATACGTAACTCAGACTTTTTGCAGGCTTTAAATGTATTCCATCACACAGGAAAATGCTGGGTATATGAAGTTTTTAAAATGCAAAGCTTCAAATTCTCACAACAGATCGACTAGGCTATACTTTAGTAGAATTCGACAACTTTTCAAGGGTAAAACAGAGTTTAAACGGGAAAATTTTATCGGAAAAAAAAATTAATTAATGAAATAAATCAATATTCCTGTTCATTAGGCGAGAAGGGTCTTGAAATTCACTTCAGTTTGATCAAAATTGTTCACAGTTTTCTTTAAAATTGCGATTGTATTGACGCTGAATGTCAAAACTTTACGAGATTTTACGACTATATTAGATACTTTACACTTTGTACGATTGATTTTTTCTCCAAAACTATATTAGATACGTAACTCAAACTTTTTGTAGGCTTTAAGTTTGACCCATTGGAGCCACTCTGAGCCTGTTTGAGCCAGTTTGAACCGGTTTAAGCCAGTTTGAACCGGTTTGGTCCGGTTTTGAACCGGTTTAAGCCAGTTTAAACCAGTTTGACCCGTTTGACCCATTGGAGCCACTTTGAGCCACTTTGAGCCACTTTGGGCCACTTTGGACCACTTTGAGCCGGTTTGAGCCGGTTTGAGCCGGTTTCAGCCGGTTTGAGCCGGTTTGAACCGGTTTGGGCCGGTTTGAACCGGTTTAAGCCAGTTTGAACCGGTTTGGCCCGGTTTGAACCGGTTTAAGCCAAATTAAACCACTTTGACCCGGTTTGACCCATTGGAGCCACTCTGAGCCTGTTTGAGCCGGTTTGAGCCACTTTGGGCCACTTTGGGCCATTTGAGCCACTTTGAGCCGGTTTGAACCGGTTTGGGCTGGTTTGAGCCGGTTTATGCCAGTTTTAAACCAGTTTGACCCGGTTTGCCAATTGGAGCCACTTTGAGCCACTTTGAGCCACTTTGGGCCACTTTCGGTCATTTGAGCCACTTTGAGCCGGTTTGAGCCGGTTTGAGCCGGTTTCAGCCGGTTTGAACCGGTTTGGGCTGGTTTGAACCGGTTTGAGCCAGTTTAAACCAGTTTGACCCGGTTTGACCCATTGGAGCCACTTTGAGCCACTTTGGGCCACTTTGAGCCACTTTGGGCCACTTTGGGCCATTTGAGCCACTCTGAGCCGGTTTCAGCCGGTTTCAGCCGGTTTCAGCCGGTTTGAACCGGTTTGGGCCGGTTTGAACCGGTTTAAGCCAGTTTGAACCGGTTTGGTCCGGTTTGAACCGGTTTAAGCCAAATAAAACCACTTTGACCGGTTTGACCCATTTGAGCCACTCTGAGCCTGTTTGAGCCAGTTTGAGCCACTTTGGGCCACTTTGGGCCATTTGAGCCACTTTGAACCAATTTGGGCCACTATGAGCCAAATTGAGCCATTTGAGCCACTTTGGGCCAATTTGGGCCACTTTGGGCCATTTGAGCCACTTTGAGCCGGTTTGAGCCAGTTTCAACCGGTTTGAGCCGGTTTGAACCGGTTTGGGCCGGTTTGTGCCGGTTTGAACCGGTTTAAGCCATTTTAAACCAGTTTGACCCGGTTTTACCCATTGGAGCCACTTTGAGCCACTTTGAGCCAATTTGGGCCACTTTGGGCCATTTTGGGCCATTTGAGCCACTTTGAGCCGGTTTGAGCCGGTTTGAACCGGTTTAAGCCAGTTTAAACCAGTTTGACCCGGTTTGACCCGGTTTGACCCATTGGAGCCCTTTTGAGCCAGTTTGAGCGACTTTGGGCCACTTTGGGCCACTTTGGGCCATTTGAGCCGGTTTGAGGCGGTTTGAGCCGGTTTGCAAAATATTTTAATTTATGGAATCAATCAATATTCCTGTTCATTAGGCAAGAAGGGTCTTGAAATTCACTTCAGGTTTATCAAATTGTTAACAGTTCTCTTTAAAAATGCGATTGTATTGACGCTGAATGTCAAAACTTGCAGAGATTTTGCAACTATATCAGATACTTTACACTTTGTACGATTGAGTTCTTCTCCAAAACTATATTAGATACGTAACTCAAACTTTTTGCAGGCTTTAATTGTATTCCATCACACAGAAAAATGCTGGATACATAAAGTTTTTAAAATGCAAATCTTCAAATTCTCACAACAGATCGACTAGGCTATACTTTAGTAAAATTCGACAACTTTTCAAGGGTAATGCAGAGTTTAAACGGGAATATTTTCTCAGAAAAAATATTTTAATTTATGGAATCAATCAATATTCCTGTTCATTAGGCAAGAAGGGTCTTGAAATTACTTCAGGTTTATCAAATTGTCAACAGTTTTCTTTAAAAATGCGATTGTATTGACGCTGAATGTCAAAACTTGCAGAGATTTTCCGACTATATCAGATACTTTACACTTTGTACGATTGAGTTTTTCTCCAAAACTATATTAGATACGTAACTGAAACTTTTTGCAGGCTTTAATTGTATTCCATCACACAGAAAAATGCTGGGTATATGAAGTTTTTAAAATGCAAAGCTTCAAATCTCACAACAGATCGACTAGGCTACTTTAGTGAAATTCGACAACTTTTCAAGGGTAATGCAGAGTTTAAACGGGAATATTTTCTCAGAAAAAATATTTTAATATATGAATCAATCAATATTCCTGTTCATTAGGCAAAAGGGTCTTGAAATTCACTTCAGGTTTATCAAATTGTTAACAGTTTTCTTTAAAAATGCGATTGTATTGACGCTGAATGTCAAAACTTGCAGAGATTTTCCGACTATATCAGATACTTTACACTTTGTACGATTGAGTTTTTCTCAAAACTATATTAGATACGTAACTCAAACTTTTTGCAGGCTTTAATTGTATTCCATCACACAGGAAAATGCTGGGTATATGAAGTTTTTAAAATGCAAAGCTTCAAATTCTCACAACAGATCGACTAGGCTATACTTTAGTAAAATTCGACAACTTTTCAAGGGTAACAGAGTTTAAACGGGAAAATTTTCTCAGAAAAAATATTTTAATTATGAATCAATCAATATTCCTGTTCATTAGGCAAGAAGGGTCTTGAAATTCACTTCAGGTTTATCAAATTGTCAACAGTTTTCTTTAAAAATGCGATTGTATTGACGCTGAATGTCAAAACTTGCAGAGATTTTCCGACTATATCAGATACTTTACACTTTGTACGATTGAGTTTTTCTCAAAACTATATTAGATACGTAACTCAAACTTTTTGTAGGCTTTAATTGTATTCCATCACACAGGAAAATGCTGAGTACATGAAGTTTTTCAATTGCAAAGCTTCAATTCCTTACAACAGATCGAAGCAGCTTACTTTAGTAAAATTCGACAACTTTTCAAGGGTAACACAGAGTTTAAACGGGAAAATTTCTCAGAAAAAAATTTAATTAATGAAATAAATCAATATTCCTGTTCATTAGGCAAGAAGGGTCTTGAAATTCACTTCAGGTTTATCAAATTGTCAACAGTTTTCTTTAAAAATGCGATTGTATTGACGCTGAATGTCAAAACTTGCAGAGATTTTCCGACTATATCAGATACTTTACACTTTGTACGATTGAGTTTTTCTCCAAAACTATATTAGATACGTAACTCAAACTTTTTGTAGGCTTTAATTGTATTCCATCACACAGGAAAATGCTGAGTACATGAAGTTTTTAAAATGCAAAGCTTCAAATTTCTTACAACAGATCGAAGCAGCTTTACTTTAGTAAAATTCGACAACTTTTCAAGGGTAACACAGAGTTTAAACGGGAAAATTTTCTAGAAAAAATATTTTAAATAATGAAAAAATCAATATTCCTGTTCATTAGGCAAAAGGGTCTTGAAATTCACTTCAGGTTTATCAAATTGTTCACAGTTTTCTTTAAAAATGCGATTGTATTGACGCTGAATGTCAAAACTTGCAGAGATTTTCCGACTATATCAGATACTTTACACTTTGTACGATTGAGTTTTTCTCCAAAACTATATTAGATACGTAACTCAAACTTTTTGCAGGCTTTAATTGTATTCCATCACACAGGAAAATGCTGAGTACATGAAGTTTTTCAATGCAAAGCTTCAATTCTCTTACAACAGATCGAAGCAGCTACTTTAGTAAAATTCGACAACTTTTCAAGGGTAACACAGAGTTTAAACGGGAAATTTTCTCAGAAAAAAATTTAATAATGAATAAATCAATATTCCTGTTCATTAGGCAAGAAGGGTCTTGAAATTCACTTCAGGTTTATCAAATTGTTAACAGTTTTCTTTAAAAATGCGATTGTATTGACGCTGAATGTCAAACTTGCGAGATTTTCCGACTATATCAGATACTTTACACTTTGTACGATTGAGTTTTTCTCCAAAACTATATTAGATACGTAACTCAAACTTTTTGCAGGCTTTAATTGTATTCCATCACACAGAAAAATGCTGGGTATATGAAGTTTTTCAATGCAAAGCTTCAATTCTTACAACAGATCGAAGCAGCTTACTTTAGTAAAATTCGACAACTTTTCAAGGGTAACACAGAGTTTAAACGGGAAAATTTTCTAGAAAAAATATTTTAATAATGAAAATCAATATTCCTGTTCATTAGGCAAGAAGGGTCTTGAAATTCACTTCAGGTTTATCAAATTGTTCAACAGTTTTCTTTAAAAATGCGATTGTATTGACGCTGAATGTCAAAACTTGCAGAGATTTTCCGACTATATCAGATACTTTACACTTTGTACGATTGAGTTTTTCTCAAAACTATATTAGATACGTAACTCAAACTTTTTGTAGGCTTTAATTGTATTCCATCACACAGGAAAATGCTGATATGAAGTTTTTAATTGCAAAGCTTCAATTCTTACAACAGATCGAGCAGCTTTACTTTAGTAAAATTCGACAACTTTTCAAGGGTAACAGAGTTTAAACGGGAAAATTTTCTCAAAAAAATATTTTAATTATGAAATCAATCAATATTCCTGTTCATTAGGCAAGAAGGGTCTTGAAATTCACTTCAGGTTTATCAAATTGTTAACAGTTTTCTTTAAAAATGCGATTTATTGACGCTGAATGTCAAAACTTGCAGAGATTTTCGACTATATCAGATACTTTACACTTTGTACGATTGAGTTTTTCTTCAAAACTATATTAGATACGTAACTCAACCTTTTGCAGGCTTTAATTGTATTCCATCACACAGGAAAATGCTGGGTAATGAAGTTTTTAAAATGCAAAGCTTCAAATTCTCACAACAGATCGACTAGGCTATACTTTAGTAGAATTCGACAACTTTTCAAGGGTAACAGAGTTTAAACGGGAAAATTTTCTCCAGAAAAAATATTAATTATGAAAAAAATCAATATTCCTGTTCATTAGGCAAAAGAGTCTTGAAATTCACTTCAGTTTGATCAAATTGTTCACAGTTTTCTTTAAAAATGCGATTGTATTGACGCTGAATGTCAAAACTTTACGAGATTTTCCGACTATATTAGATACTTTACACTTTGTACGATTGAGTTTTTCTTCAAAACTATATTAGATACGTAACTCAAACTTTTTGCAGGCTTTAATTGTATTCCATCACACAGAAAATGCTGGTATATGAAGTTTTTAAATGCAAAGCTTCAAATTCTCACAACAGATCGACTAGGCTATACTTTAGTAGAATTCGACAACTTTTCAAGGGTAACGCAGAGTTTAAACGGGAATATTTTCTCAGAAAAAATATTTTAATTTATGAATCAATCTTTATTCCTGTTCATTAGGCAAGAAGGGTCTTGAAATTCACTTCAGGTTTATCAAATTGTTAACAGTTTTCTTTAAAAATGCGATTGTATTGACGCTGAATGTCGAAACTTGAGAGATTTTCCGACTATATCAGATACTTTACACTTTGTACGATTGTTTTCTCCAAAACTATATTAGATACGTAACTCAAACTTTTTGTAGGCTTTAATTGTATTCCATCACACAGGAAAATGCTGAGTACATGAAGTTTTTCAATTGCAAAGCTTCAATTCTTACAACAGATCGACTAGGCTATACTTTAGTAGAATTCGACAACTTTTCAAGGTAATGCAGAGTTTAAACGGGAATAATTTCTCAGAAAAAATATTTTAATTTATGGAATTAATCAATATTCCTGTTCATTAGGCAAGAAGGGTCTTGAAATTCACTTTAGGTTTATCAAATTGTTAACACTTTTCTTTAAAAATGCGATTGTTTTGACGCTGAATGTCGAAACTTGCAGAGTTTTTCCGACTATATCAGATACTTTACACTTTGTACGATTGTAATTTTCTCCAAAACTATATTAGATACGTAACTCAAACTTTTTGTAGGCTTTAATTGTATTCCATCACACAGGAAAATGCTGGGTATATGAAGTTTTTAAAATGCAAAGCTTCAAATTCTCACAACAGATCGACTAGGCTATACTTTATTAGAATTCGACAACTTTTCAAGGGTAATGCAGAGTTTAAACGGAAATATTTCTCAGAAAAAATATTTTAATTTATGGAATCAATCAATATTCCTGTTCATTAGGCAAGAAGGGTCTTGAAATTCACTTTAGGTTTATCAAATTGTTAACACCTTTCTTTAAAAATGCGAGTGTTTTGACGCTGAATGTCAAAACTTGCAGAGATTTTCGACTATATCAGATACTTTACACTTTGTACGATTGAGTTTTTCTTCAAAACTATATTAGATACGTAACTCAGACTTTTTGCAGGCTTTAAATGTATTCCATCACACAGGAAAATGCTGGGTATATGAAGTTTTTAAAATGCAAAGCTTCAAATTCTCACAACAGATCGACTAGGCTATACTTTAGTAGAATTCGACAACTTTTCAAGGGTAAAACAGAGTTTAAACGGGAAAATTTTCTCGGAAAAAAAAATTAATTAATGAAATAAATCAATATTCCTGTTCATTAGGCGAGAAGGGTCTTGAAATTCACTTCAGTTTGATCAAATTGTTCACAGTTTTCTTTAAAATTGCGATTGTATTGACGCTGAATGTCAAAACTTTACGAGATTTTACGACTATATTAGATACTTTACACTTTGTACGATTGATTTTTCTCCAAAACTATATTAGATACGTAACTCAAACTTTTTGTAGGCTTTAAGTTTGACCCATTGGAGCCACTCTGAGCCTGTTTGAGCCAGTTTGAACCGGTTTAAGCCAGTTTGAACCGGTTTGGTCCGGTTTGAACCGGTTTAAGCCAGTTTAAACCAGTTTGACCCGTTTGACCCATTGGAGCCACTTTGAGCCACTTTGAGCCACTTTGGGCCACTTTGGACCACTTTGAGCCGGTTTGAGCCGGTTTCAGCCGGTTTCAGCCGGTTTGAGCCGGTTTGAACCGGTTTGGGCCGGTTTGAACCGGTTTAAGCCAGTTTGAACCGGTTTGGCCCGGTTTGAACCGGTTTAAGCCAAATTAAACCACTTTGACCCGGTTTGACCCATTGGAGCCACTCTGAGCCTGTTTGAGCCGGTTTGAGCCACTTTGGGCCACTTTGGGCATTTGAGCCACTTTGAGCCGGTTTGAACCGGTTTGGGCTGGTTTGAGCCGGTTTATGCCAGTTTAACCAGTTTGACCCGGTTTGACCAATTGGAGCCACTTTGAGCCACTTTGAGCCACTTTGGGCCACTTTCGGTCATTTGAGCCACTTTGAGCCGGTTTGAGCCGGTTTGAGCCGGTTTCAGCCGGTTTGAACCGGTTTGGGCTGGTTTAACCGGTTTGAGCCAGTTTAAACCAGTTTGACCCGGTTTGACCCATTGGAGCCACTTTGAGCCACTTTGACTTTGAGCCACTTTGGGCCACTTTGGGCCATTTGAGCCACTCTGAGCCGGTTTCAGCCGGTTTCAGCCGGTTTCAGCCGGTTTGAACCGGTTTGGGCCGGTTTGAACCGGTTTAAGCCAGTTTGAACCGGTTTGGTCCGGTTTGAACCGGTTTAAGCCAAATAAAACCACTTTGACCGGTTTGACCCATTGGAGCCACTCTGAGCCTGTTTGAGCCAGTTTGAGCCACTTTGGGCCACTTTGGGCCATTTGAGCCACTTTGAACCAATTTGGGCCACTATGAGCCAAATTGAGCCATTTGAGCCACTTTGGGCCAATTTGGGCCACTTTGGGCCATTTGAGCCACTTTGAGCCGGTTTGAGCCATTTCAACCGGTTTGAGCCGGTTTGAACCGGTTTGGGCCGGTTTGTGCCGGTTTGAACCGGTTTAAGCCATTTTAAACCAGTTTGACCCGGTTTTACCCATTGGAGCCACTTTGAGCCACTTTGAGCCAATTTGGGCCACTTTGGGCCATTTTGGGCCATTTGAGCCACTTTGAGCCGGTTTGAGCCGGTTTGAACCGGTTTAAGCCAGTTTAAACCAGTTTGACCCGGTTTGACCCGGTTTGACCCATTGGAGCCCTTTTGAGCCAGTTTGAGCGACTTTGGGCCACTTTGGGCCACTTTGGGCCATTTGAGCCGGTTTGAGGCGGTTTGAGCCGGTTTGCAAAATATTTTAATTTATGGAATCAATCAATATTCCTGTTCATTAGGCAAGAAGGGTCTTGAAATTCACTTCAGGTTTATTAAATTGTTAACAGTTCTCTTTAAAAATGCGATTGTATTGACGCTGAATGTCAAAACTTGCAGAGATTTTGCACTATATCAGATACTTTACACTTTGTACGATTGAGTTTTCTCCAAAACTATATTAGATACGTAACTCAAACTTTTTGCAGGCTTTAATTGTATTCCATCACACAGAAAATGCTGGATACATAAGTTTTTAAAATGCAAATCAAATTCTCACAACAGATCGACTAGGCTATACTTTAGTAAAATTCGACAACTTTTCAAGGGTAATGCAGAGTTTAAAGGGAATATTTTCTCAGAAAAAATATTTTAATTATGGAATCAATCAATATTCCTGTTCATTAGGCAAGAAGGGTCTTGAAATTCACTTCAGGTTTATCAAATTGTCAACAGTTTTCTTTAAAAATGCGATTGTATTGACGCTGAATGTCAAAACTTGCAGAGATTTTCCGACTATATCAGATACTTTACACTTTGTACGATTGAGTTTTTCTCCAAAACTATATTAGATACGTAACTCAAACTTTTTGCAGGCTTTAATTGTATTCCATCACACAGAAAATGCTGGTATATGAAGTTTTTAAAATGCAAAGCTTCAAATTCTCACAACAGATCGACTAGGCTACTTTAGTGAAATTCGACAACTTTTCAAGGGTAATGCAGAGTTTAAACGGGAATATTTTCTCAGAAAAAATATTTTAATTATGAATCAATCAATATTCCTGTTCATTAGGAAAAGGGTCTTGAAATTCACTTCAGGTTTATCAAATTGTTAACAGTTTTCTTTAAAAATGCGATTGTATTGACGCTGAATGTCAAAACTTGCAGAGATTTTCCGACTATATCAGATACTTTACACTTTGTACGATTGAGTTTTTCTTCAAAACTATATTAGATACGTAACTCAAACTTTTTGCAGGCTTTAATTGTATTCCATCACACAGGAAAATGCTGGTATATGAAGTTTTTAAAATGCAAAGCTTCAAATTCTCACAACAGATCGACTAGGCTACACTTTAGTAAAATTCGACAACTTTTCAAGGGTAATGCAGAGTTTAAACGGGAATATTTTCTCAGAAAAAATATTTTAATTATGGAATCAATCAATATTCCTGTTCATTAGGCAAGAAGGGTCTTGAAATTCACTTCAGGTTTATCAAATTGTCAACAGTTTTCTTTAAAAATGCGATTGTATTGACGCTGAATGTCAAAACTTGCAGAGATTTTCCGACTATATCAGATACTTTACACTTTGTACGATTGAGTTTTTCTCCAAAACTATATTAGATACGTAACTCAAACTTTTTGTAGGCTTTAATTGTATTCCATCACACAGGAAAATGCTGAGTACATGAAGTTTTTCAATTGCAAAGCTTCTCTTACAACAGATCGAAGCAGCTTACTTTAGTAAAATTCGACAACTTTTCAAGGGTAACACAGAGTTTAAACGGGAAAATTTTCTCAGAAAAAAATTTAATTAATGAAATAATCAATATTCCTGTTCATTAGGCAAGAAGGGTCTTGAAATTCACTTCAGGTTTATCAAATTGTCAACAGTTTTCTTTAAAAATGCGATTGTATTGACGCTGAATGTCAAAACTTGCAGAGATTTTCCGACTATATCAGATACTTTACACTTTGTACGATTGAGTTTTTCTCCAAAACTATATTAGATACGTAACTCAAACTTTTTGTAGGCTTTAATTGTATTCCATCACACAGGAAAATGCTGAGTACATGAAGTTTTTAATTGCAAAGCTTCAATTTCTTACAACAGATCGAAGCAGCTTACTTTAGTAAAATTCGACAACTTTTCAAGGGTAACACAGAGTTTAAACGGGAAAATTTTCTCAGAAAAATATTTTAATATGAAATAAATCAATATTCCTGTTCATTAGGCAAAAGGGTCTTGAAATTCACTTCAGGTTATCAAATTGTTCACAGTTTTCTTTAAAAATGCGATTGTATTGACGCTGAATGTCAAAACTTGCAGAGATTTTCCGACTATATCAGATACTTTACACTTTGTACGATTGAGTTTTTCTCCAAAACTATATTAGATACGTAACTCAAACTTTTTGTAGGCTTTAATTGTATTCCATCACACAGGAAAATGCTGAGTACATGAAGTTTTTCAATTGCAAAGCTTCAATTCTCTTACAACAGATCGAAGCAGCTTACTTTAGTAAAATTCGACAACTTTTCAAGGGTAACACAGAGTTTAAACGGGAAATTTTCTCAGAAAAAATTAATTAATGAATAAATCAATATTCCTGTTCATTAGGCAAGAAGGGTCTTGAAATTCACTTCAGGTTTCAAATTGTTAACAGTTTTCTTTAAAAATGCGATTGTATTGACGCTGAATGTCAAACTTGCAGAGATTTTCCGACTATATCAGATACTTTACACTTTGTACGATTGAGTTTTTCTCCAAAACTATATTAGATACGTAACTCAAACTTTTTGCAGGCTTTAATTGTATTCCATCACACAGGAAAATGCTGGTATATGAAGTTTTTTGCAAAGCTTCAATTCTTACAACAGATCGAAGCAGCTTACTTTAGTAAAATTCGACAACTTTCAAGGGTAACACAGAGTTTAAACGGGAAAATTTTCTCAGAAAAAATATTTTAAATAATGAAAAAATCAATATTCCTGTTCATTAGGCAAAAGGTCTTGAAATTCACTTCAGGTTTATCAAATTGTTCACAGTTTTTTTAAAAATGCGATTGTATTGACGCTGAATGTCAAAACTTGCAGAGATTTTCCGACTATATCAGATACTTTACACTTTGTACGATTGAGTTTTCTCCAAAACTATATTAGATACGTAACTCAAACTTTTTGTAGGCTTTAATTGTATTCCATCACACAGGAAAATGCTGGTACATGAAGTTTTTAATGCAAAGCTTCAATTTCACAACAGATCGAAGCAGCTTACTTTAGTAAAATTCGACAACTTTTCAAGGGTAACAGAGTTTAAACGGGAAAATTTCTCAGAAAAAATATTTTAATTATTAGAATCAATCAATATTCCTGTTCATTAGGCAAGAAGGGTCTTGAAATTCACTTCAGGTTTATCAAATTGTTAACACTTTTCTTTAAAAATGCGATTGTATTGACGCTGAATGTCAAAACTTGCAGAGATTTTCCGACTATATCAGATACTTTACACTTTGTACGATTGAGTTTTTCTTCAAAACTATATTAGATACGTAACTCAACCTTTTGCAGGCTTTAATTGTATTCCATCACACAGGAAAATGCTGGGTATATGAAGTTTTTAAAATGCAAAGCTTCAAATTCTCACAACAGATCGACTAGGCTATACTTTAGTAGAATTCGACAACTTTTCAAGGGTAACACAGAGTTTAAACGGGAAAATTTTCTCAGAAAAAAAATTAATTAATGAAATAAATCAATATTCCTGTTCATTAGGCAAAAAGAGTCTTGAAATTCACTTCAGTTTGATCAAATTGTTCACAGTTTTCTTTAAAATTGCGATTGTATTGACGCTGAATGTCAAAACTTTACGAGATTTTACGACTATATTAGATACTTTACACTTTGTACGATTGAGTTTTTCTTCAAAACTATATTAGATACGTAACTCAAACTTTTTGCAGGCTTTAATTGTATTCCATCACACAGAAAATGCTGGGTATATGAAGTTTTTAAATGCAAAGCTTCAAATTCTCACAACAGATCGACTAGGCTATACTTTAGTAGAATTCGACAACTTTTCAAGGGTAACGCAGAGTTTAAACGGGAATAATTTCTCAGAAAAAATATTTTAATTTATGAAATCAATCAATATTCCTGTTCATTAGGCAAGAAGGGTCTTGAAATTCACTTCAGGTTGATCAAATTGTTAACAGTTTTCTTTAAAAATGCGATTGTTTGACGCTGAATGTCGAAACTTTGAGAGATTTTCCGACTATATTAGATACTTTACACTTTGTACGATTGATTTTTCTCCAAAACTATATTAGATACGTAACTCAAACTTTTTGTAGGCTTTAATTGTATTCCATCACACAGGAAAATGCTGTACATGAAGTTTTTAAAATGCAAAGCTTCAAATTCTCACAACAGATCGACTAGGCTATACTTTAGTAGAATTCGACAACTTTTCAAAGGTAATGCAGAGTTTAAACGGAATAATTTCTCAGAAAAAATATTTTAATTTATGGAATTAATCAATATTCCTGCTCATTAGGCAAGCAGGGTCTTGAAATTCACTTTAGGTTTATCAAATTGTTAACACTTTTCTTTAAAAATGCGATTGTTTTGACGCTGAATGTCGAAACGTGCAGAGTTTTTCCGACTATATCAGATACTTTACACTTTGTACGATTGTAATTTTCTCCAAAACTATATTAGATACGTAACTCAAACTTTTTGTAGGCTTTAATTGTATTCCATCACACAGGAAAATGCTGGGTATATGAAGTTTTTAAAATGCAAAGCTTCAAATTCTCACAACAGATCGACTAGGCTATACTTTAGTAGAATTCGACAACTTTTCAAGGGTAACAGAGTTTAAACGGGAAAATTTCTCGGAAAAAAATTAATTATGAAATAAATCAATATTCCTGTTCATTAGGCGAGAAGGGTCTTGAAATTCACTTCAGTTTGATCAAATTGTTCACTTTCTTTAAAATTGCGATTGTTTTGACGCTGAATGTCAAAACTTTACGAGATTTTCCGACTATATTAGATACTTTACACTTTGTACGATTGAGTTTTTCTTCAAAACTATATTAGATACGTAACTCAACTTTTTGCAGGCTTTAAATGTATTCCATCACACAGGAAAATGCTGGGTATATGAAGTTTTTTAAAATGCAAAGCTTCAAATTCTCACAACAGATCGACTAGGCTATACTTTAGTAGAATTCGACAACTTTTCAAGGGTAAAACAGAGTTTAAACGGGAAATTTTATCAAAAAAAATTAATTAATGAAATAAATCAATATTCCTGTTCATTAGGCGAGAAGGGTCTTGAAATTCACTTCAGTTGATCAAATTGTTCACAGTTTTCTTTAAAATGCGATTGTATTGACGCTGAATGTCGAAACTTTAGAGATTTTCCGACTATATTAGATACTTTACACTTTGTACGATTGATTTTTTCTCCAAAACTATATTAGATACGTAACTCAAACTTTTTGTAGGCTTTAAGTTTGACCCATTGGAGCCACTCTGAGCCTGTTTGAGCCAGTTTGAACCGGTTTAAGCCAGTTTGAACCGGTTTGGTCCGGTTTGAACCGGTTTAAGCCAGTTTAAACCAGTTTGACCCGTTTGACCCATTGGAGCCACTTTGAGCCACTTTGAGCCACTTTGGGCCACTTTGGACCACTTTGAGCCGGTTTGAGCCGGTTTGAGCCGGTTTCAGCCGGTTTCAGCCGGTTTGAACCGGTTTGGGCCGGTTTGAACCGGTTTAAGCCAGTTTGAACCGGTTTGGCCCGGTTTGAACCGGTTTAAGCCAAATTAAACCACTTTGACCCGGTTTGACCCATTGGAGCCACTCTGAGCCTGTTTGAGCCGGTTTGAGCCACTTTGGGCCACTTTGGGCCATTTGAGCCACTTTGAGCCGGTTTGAACCGGTTTGGGCTGGTTTGAGCCGGTTTATGCCAGTTTAAACCAGTTTGACCCGGTTTGACCAATTGGAGCCACTTTGAGCCACTTTGAGCCACTTTGGGCCACTTTCGGTCATTTGAGCCACTTTGAGCCGGTTTGAGCCGGTTTGAGCCGGTTTCAGCCGGTTTGAACCGGTTTGGGCTGGTTTGAACCGGTTTGAGCCAGTTTAAACCAGTTTGACCCGGTTTGACCCATTGGAGCCACTTTGAGCCACTTTGGGCCACTTTGAGCCACTTTGGGCCACTTTGGGCCATTTGAGCCACTCTGAGCCGGTTTCAGCCGGTTTCAGCCGGTTTCAGCCGGTTTGAACCGGTTTGGGCCGGTTTGAACCGGTTTAAGCCAGTTTGAACCGGTTTGGTCCGGTTTGAACCGGTTTAAGCCAAATAAAACCACTTTGACCGGTTTGACCCATTTGAGCCACTCTGAGCCTGTTTGAGCCAGTTTGAGCCACTTTGGGCCACTTTGGGCCATTTGAGCCACTTTGAACCAATTTGGGCCACTATGAGCCAAATTGAGCCATTTGAGCCACTTTGGGCCAATTTGGGCCACTTTGGGCCATTTGAGCCACTTTGAGCCGGTTTGAGCCATTTCAACCGGTTTGAGCCGGTTTGAACCGGTTTGGGCCGGTTTGTGCCGGTTTGAACCGGTTTAAGCCATTTTAAACCAGTTTGACCCGGTTTTACCCATTGGAGCCACTTTGAGCCACTTTGAGCCAATTTGGGCCACTTTGGGCCATTTTGGGCCATTTGAGCCACTTTGAGCCGGTTTGAGCCGGTTTGAACCGGTTTAAGCCAGTTTAAACCAGTTTGACCCGGTTTGACCCGGTTTGACCCATTGGAGCCCTTTTGAGCCAGTTTGAGCGACTTTGGGCCACTTTGGGCCACTTTGGGCCATTTGAGCCGGTTTGAGCCGGTTTGAGCCGGTTTGCAAAATATTTTAATTTATGGAATCAATCAATATTCCTGTTCATTAGGCAAGAAGGGTCTTGAAATTCACTTCAGGTATATTAAATTGTTAACAGTTCTCTTTAAAAATGCGATTGTATTGACGCTGAATGTCAAAACTTGCAGAGATTTTGCAACTATATCAGATACTTTACACTTTGTACGATTGAGTTTTTCTCCAAAACTATATTAGATACGTAACTCAAACTTTTTGCAGGCTTTAATTGTATTCCATCACACAGAAAATGCTGGATACATAAAGTTTTTAAAATGCAAATCTTCAAATTCTCACAACAGATCGACTAGGCTATACTTTAGTAAAATTCGACAACTTTTCAAGGGTAATGCAGAGTTTAAACGGGAATATTTTCTCAGAAAAAATATTTTAATTTATGGAATCAATCAATATTCCTGTTCATTAGGCAAGAAGGGTCTTGAAATTACTTCAGGTTTATCAAATTGTCAACAGTTTTCTTTAAAAATGCGATTGTATTGACGCTGAATGTCAAAACTTGCAGAGATTTTCCGACTATATCAGATACTTTACACTTTGTACGATTGAGTTTTTCTCCAAAACTATATTAGATACGTAACTGAAACTTTTTGCAGGCTTAATTGTATTCCATCACACAGAAAAATGCTGGGTATATGAAGTTTTTAAAATGCAAAGCTTCAAATCTCACAACAGATCGACTAGGCTACACTTTAGTGAAATTCGACAACTTTTCAAGGTAATGCAGAGTTTAAAACGGGAATATTTTCTCAGAAAAAATATTTTAATTTATGAATCAATCAATATTCTGTTCATTAGGGAAAAAGGGTCTTGAAATTCACTTCAGGTTTATCAAATTGTTAACAGTTTTCTTTAAAAATGGATTGTATTGACGCTGAATGTCAAAACTTGCAGAGATTTTCCGACTATATCAGATACTTTGCACTTTGTACGATTGAGTTTTTCTTCAAAACTATATTAGATACGTAACTCAAACTTTTTGCAGGCTTTAATTGTATTCCATCACACAGGAAAATGCTGGTATATGAAGTTTTTAAAATGCAAAGCTTCAAATTCTCACAACAGATCGACTAGGCTACACTTTAGTAAAATTCGACAACTTTTCAAGGGTAATGCAGAGTTTAAACGGGAATATTTTCTCAGAAAAAATATTTTAATCTATGAATCAATCAATATTCCTGTTCATTAGGCAAGAAGGGTCTTGAAATTCACTTCAGGTTTATCAAATTGTCAACAGTTTTCTTTAAAAATGCGATTGTATTGACGCTGAATGTCAAAACTTGCAGAGATTTTCCGACTATATCAGATACTTTACACTTTGTACGATTGAGTTTTTCTCAAAACTATATTAGATACGTAACTCAAACTTTTTGTAGGCTTTAATTGTATTCCATCACACAGGAAAATGCTGAGTACATGAAGTTTTTCAATTGCAAAGCTTCATTCTCTTACAACAGATCGAAGCAGCTTACTTTAGTAAAATTCGACAACTTTTCAAGGGTAACACAGAGTTTAAACGGGAAAATTTTCTCAGAAAAAAATTTAATTAATGAAATAAATCAATATTCCTGTTCATTAGGCAAGAAGGGTCTTGAAATTCACTTCAGGTTTATCAAATTGTCAACAGTTTTCTTTAAAAATGCGATTGTATTGACGCTGAATGTCAAAACTTGCAGAGATTTTCCGACTATATCAGATACTTTACACTTTGTACGATTGAGTTTTTCTCCAAAACTATATTAGATACGTAACTCAAACTTTTTGTAGGCTTTAATTGTATTCCATCACACAGGAAAATGCTGAGTACATGAAGTTTTTCAATTGCAAAGCTTCAATTTCTTACAACAGATCGAAGCAGCTTTACTTTAGTAAAATTCGACAACTTTCAAGGGTAACACAGAGTTTAAACGGGAAAATTTTCTAGAAAAAATATTTTAAATAATGAAAAAATCAATATTCCTGTTCATTAGGCAAAAGGTCTTGAAATTCACTTCAGGTTTATCAAATTGTTCACAGTTTTCTTTAAAAATGCGATTGTATTGACGCTGAATGTCAAAACTTGCAGAGATTTTCCGACTATATCAGATACTTTACACTTTGTACGATTGAGTTTTTCTCCAAAACTATATTAGATACGTAACTCAAA
>ML133455.1:3830211-3872012 GCA_003864495.1 Nemopilema nomurai
AAGGGTCTTGAAATTCACTTCAGGTTTATCAAATTGTCAACAGTTTTCTTTAAAAATGCGATTGTATTGACGCTGAATGTCAAAACTTGCAGAGATTTTCCGACTATATCAGATACTTTACACTTTGTACGATTGAGTTTTTCTCCAAAACTATATTAGATACGTAACTCAAACTTTTTGTAGGCTTTAATTGTATTCCATCACACAGGAAAATGCTGGTATATGAAGTTTTTCAATTGCAAAGCTTCAATTCTTACAACAGATCGACAGCTTTACTTTAGTAAAATTCGACAACTTTTCAAGGGTAACAGAGTTTAAACGGGAAAATTTTCTCAGAAAAATATTTTAATTGATGAAATCAATCAATATTCCTGTTCATTAGGCAAGAAGGGTCTTGAAATTCACTTCAGGTTTATCAAATTGTCAACAGTTTTCTTTAAAAATGCGATTGTATTGACGCTGAATGTCAAAACTTGCAGAGATTTTCCGACTATATCAGATACTTTACACTTTGTACGATTGAGTTTTTCTCCAAAACTATATTAGATACGTAACTCAAACTTTTTGTAGGCTTTAATTGTATTCCATCACACAGGAAAATGCTGAGTACATGAAGTTTTTCAATTGCAAAGCTTCAATTTCTTACAACAGATCGACAGCTTACTTTAGTAAAATTCGACAACTTTTCAAGGGTAACACAGAGTTTAAACGGGAAAATTTTCAGAAAAAATATTTTAATTATGAAATCAATCAATATTCCTGTTCATTAGGCAAGAAGGGTCTTGAAATTCACTTCAGGTTTATCAAATTGTCAACAGTTTTCTTTAAAAATGCGATTGTATTGACGCTGAATGTCAAAACTTGCAGAGATTTTCCGACTATATCAGATACTTTACACTTTGTACGATTGAGTTTTTCTCCAAAACTATATTAGATACGTAACTCAAACTTTTTGTAGGCTTTAATTGTATTCCATCACACAGGAAAATGCTGAGTACATGAAGTTTTTCAATTGCAAAGCTTCAATTTCTACAACAGATCGAAGCAGCTTTACTTTAGTAAAATTCGACAACTTTTCAAGGGTAACACAGAGTTTAAACGGGAAAATTTCTCAGAAAAATATTTTAATTATGAAATCAATCAATATTCCTGTTCATTAGGCAAGAAGGGTCTTGAAATTCACTTCAGGTTTATCAAATTGTTAACAGTTTTCTTTAAAAATGCGATTGTATTGACGCTGAATGTCAAAACTTGCAGAGATTTTCCGACTATATCAGATACTTTACACTTTGTACGATTGAGTTTTTCTCCAAAACTATATTAGATACGTAACTCAAACTTTTTGTAGGCTTTAATTGTATTCCATCACACAGGAAAATGCTGAGTACATGAAGTTTTTCAATTGCAAAGCTTCAATTTCTCACAGATCGAAGCAGCTTACTTTAGTAAAATTCGACAACTTTTCAAGGGTAACACAGAGTTTAAACGGGAAATTTTCAGAAAAAATATTTTAATTGATGAAATCAATCAATATTCCTGTTCATTAGGCAAGAAGGGTCTTGAAATTCACTTCAGGTTTATCAAATTGTCAACAGTTTTCTTTAAAAATGCGATTGTATTGACGCTGAATGTCAAAACTTGCAGAGATTTTCCGACTATATCAGATACTTTACACTTTGTACGATTGAGTTTTTCTCCAAAACTATATTAGATACGTAACTCAAACTTTTTGTAGGCTTTAATTGTATTCCATCACACAGGAAAATGCTGAGTACATGAAGTTTTTCAATTGCAAAGCTTCAATTTCTTACAACAGATCGACAGCTTACTTTAGTAAAATTCGACAACTTTTCAAGGGTAACACAGAGTTTAAACGGGAAATTTCTCAGAAAAAATATTTTAATTATGAAATCAATCAATATTCCTGTTCATTAGGCAAGAAGGGTCTTGAAATTCACTTCAGGTTTATCAAATTGTCAACAGTTTTCTTTAAAAATGCGATTGTATTGACGCTGAATGTCAAAACTTGCAGAGATTTTCCGACTATATCAGATACTTTACACTTTGTACGATTGAGTTTTCTCCAAAACTATATTAGATACGTAACTCAAACTTTTTGTAGGCTTTAATTGTATTCCATCACACAGGAAAATGCTGAGTACATGAAGTTTTTCAATTGCAAAGCTTCAATTTCTTACAACAGATCGACAGGCTATACTTTAGTAAAATTCGACAACTTTTCAAGGGTAACACAGAGTTTAAACGGGAAATTTTCCAGAAAAAATATTTTAATTATGAAATCAATCAATATTCCTGTTCATTAGGCAAGAAGGGTCTTGAAATTCACTTCAGGTTTATCAAATTGTCAACAGTTTTCTTTAAAAATGCGATTGTATTGACGCTGAATGTCAAAACTTGCAGAGATTTTCCGACTATATCAGATACTTTACACTTTGTACGATTGAGTTTTTCTCCAAAACTATATTAGATACGTAACTCAAACTTTTTGTAGGCTTTAATTGTATTCCATCACACAGGAAAATGCTGAGTACATGAAGTTTTTCAATTGCAAAGCTTCAATTTCTTACAACAGATCGAAGCAGCTTTACTTTAGTAAAATTCGACAACTTTTCAAGGGTAACACAGAGTTTAAACGGGAAAATTTTCTCAGAAAAATATTTTAATTATGAAAAATCAATATTCCTGTTCATTAGGCAAGAAGGGTCTTGAAATTCACTTCAGGTTTATCAAATTGTTAACAGTTTTCTTTAAAAATGCGATTGTATTGACGCTGAATGTCAAAACTTGCAGAGATTTTCCGACTATATCAGATACTTTACACTTTGTACGATTGAGTTTTTCTCCAAAACTATATTAGATACGTAACTCAAACTTTTTGTAGGCTTTAATTGTATTCCATCACACAGGAAAATGCTGAGTACATGAAGTTTTTCAATTGCAAAGCTTCAATTTCTTACAACAGATCGAAGCAGCTTTACTTTAGTAAAATTCGACAACTTTTCAAGGGTAACACAGAGTTTAAACGGGAAAATTTCTCAGAAAAAATATTTTAATTATGAAATCAATCAATATTCCTGTTCATTAGGCAAGAAGGGTCTTGAAATTCACTTCAGGTTTATCAAATTGTTAACAGTTTTCTTTAAAAATGCGATTGTATTGACGCTGAATGTCAAACTTGCAGAGATTTTCCGACTATATCAGATACTTTACACTTTGTACGATTGAGTTTTTCTCCAAAACTATATTAGATACGTAACTCAAACTTTTTGTAGGCTTTAATTGTATTCCATCACACAGGAAAATGCTGAGTACATGAAGTTTTTCAATTGCAAAGCTTCAATTTCTTACAACAGATCGACAGGCTACTTTAGTAAAATTCGACAACTTTTCAAGGGTAACACAGAGTTTAAACGGGAAAATTTTCTCAGAAAAAATATTTTAATTGATGAAATCAATCAATATTCCTGTTCATTAGGCAAGAAGGGTTTGAAATTCATTTCAGGTTTCAAATTGTTAACAGTTTCTTTAAAAATGCGATTGTATTGACGCTGAATGTCAAACTTGCAGAGATTTTCCGACTATATCAGATACTTTACACTTTGTACGATTGAGTTTTTCTCCAAAACTATATTAGATACGTAACTCAAACTTTTTGTAGGCTTTAATTGTATTCCATCACACAGGAAAATGCTGAGTACATGAAGTTTTTCAATTGCAAAGCTTCAATTTCTTACAACAGATCGAAGCAGCTTACTTTAGTAAAATTCGACAACTTTTCAAGGGTAACACAGAGTTTAAACGGGAAAATTATCTCAGAAAAAATATTTTAATTAATGAAATAAACAATATTCCTGTTCATTAGGCAAAAAGTTTGAAATTCATTTCAGGTTTATCAAATTGTTAACAGTTTTCTTTAAAAATGCGATTGTATTGACGCTGAATGTCCAAACTTTACGAGATTTTCCGACTATATCAGATACTTTACACTTTGTACGATTGAGTTTTTCTCCAAAACTATATTAGATACGTAACTCAAACTTTTTGTAGGCTTTAATTGTATTCCATCACACAGGAAAATGCTGAGTATGAAGTTTTTCAATTGCAAAGCTTCAATTTCTTACAACAGATCGACAGCTTACTTTAGTAAAATTCGACAACTTTTCAAGGGTAACACAGAGTTTAAACGGGAAAATTTCTCAGAAAAAATATTTTAATTATGAAATCAATCAATATTCCTGTTCATTAGGCAAGAAGGTCTTGAAATTCACTTCAGGTTTATCAAATTGTCAACAGTTTTTTTAAAAATGCGATTGTATTGACGCTGAATGTCAAAACTTGCAGAGATTTTCCGACTATATCAGATACTTTACACTTTGTACGATTGAGTTTTTCTCCAAAACTATATTAGATACGTAACTCAAACTTTTTGTAGGCTTTAATTGTATTCCATCACACAGGAAAATGCTGAGTACATGAAGTTTTTCAATTGCAAAGCTTCAATTTCTTACAACAGATCGAAGCAGCTTTACTTTAGTAAAATTCGACAACTTTTCAAGGGTAACACAGAGTTTAAACGGGAAAATTTCTCAGAAAAAATATTTTAATTGATGAAATCAATCAATATTCCTGTTCATTAGGCAAAAGGGTCTTGAAATTCACTTCAGGTTTATCAAATTGTCAACAGTTTTCTTTAAAAATGCGATTGTATTGACGCTGAATGTCAAAACTTGCAGAGATTTTCCGACTATATCAGATACTTTACACTTTGTACGATTGAGTTTTTCTCCAAAACTATATTAGATACGTAACTCAAACTTTTTGTAGGCTTTAATTGTATTCCATCACACAGGAAAATGCTGAGTACATATGAAGTTTTTCAATTGCAAAGCTTCAATTTCTTACAACAGATCGAAGCAGCTTTACTTTAGTAAAATTCGACAACTTTTCAAGGGTAACACAGAGTTTAAACGGGAAAATTTCTCAGAAAAAATATTTTAATTGATGAAATCAATCAATATTCCTGTTCATTAGGCAAAAGGGTCTTGAAATTCACTTCAGGTTTATCAAATTGTTAACAGTTTTCTTTAAAAATGCGATTGTATTGACGCTGAATGTCAAACTTGCGAGATTTTCCGACTATATCAGATACTTTACACTTTGTACGATTGAGTTTTTCTCCAAAACTATATTAGATACGTAACTCAAACTTTTTGTAGGCTTTAATTGTATTCCATCACACAGGAAAATGCTGAGTACATGAAGTTTTTCAATTGCAAAGCTTCAATTTCTTACAACAGATCGAGCAGCTTACTTTAGTAAAATTCGACAACTTTTCAAGGGTAACACAGAGTTTAAACGGGAAAATTTCTCAAAAAAATATTTTAATTATGAAATCAAAATATTCCTGTTCATTAGGCAAAAGTCTTGAAATTCACTTCAGGTTTATCAAATTGTTAACAGTTTTCTTTAAAAATGCGATTGTATTGACGCTGAATGTCAAACTTTAGAGATTTTCCGACTATATCAGATACTTTACACTTTGTACGATTGAGTTTTTCTCCAAAACTATATTAGATACGTAACTCAAACTTTTTGTAGGCTTTAATTGTATTCCATCACACAGGAAAATGCTGGTATATGAAGTTTTTCAATTGCAAAGCTTCAATTCTCACAACAGATCGACTAGGCTATACTTTAGTAAATTCGACAACTTTTCAAGGGTAACACAGAGTTTTAACGGGAAATTTCTCAGAAAAATATTTTAATTGATGAAATCAATCAATATTCCTGTTCATTAGGCAAGAAGGGTCTTGAAATTCACTTCAGGTTTATCAAATTGTCAACAGTTTTCTTTAAAAATGCGATTGTATTGACGCTGAATGTCAAAACTTGCAGAGATTTTCCGACTATATCAGATACTTTACACTTTGTACGATTGAGTTTTTCTCCAAAACTATATTAGATACGTAACTCAAACTTTTTGTAGGCTTTAATTGTATTCCATCACACAGGAAAATGCTGAGTACATGAAGTTTTTCAATTGCAAAGCTTCAATTTCTTACAACAGATCGAAGCAGCTTTACTTTAGTAAAATTCGACAACTTTTCAAGGGTAACACAGAGTTTAAACGGGAAAATTTTCTCAGAAAAAATATTTTAATTATGAAATAATCAAATATTCCTGTTCATTAGGCAAAAGGGTCTTGAAATTCACTTCAGGTTTATCAAATTGTTAACAGTTTTCTTTAAAAATGCGATTGTATTGACGCTGAATGTCAACTTTAGAGATTTTCCGACTATATCAGATACTTTACACTTTGTACGATTGAGTTTTTCTCCAAAACTATATTAGATACGTAACTCAAACTTTTTGTAGGCTTTAATTGTATTCCATCACACAGGAAAATGCTGAGTATATGAAGTTTTTAATTGCAAAGCTTCAATTTCTTACAACAGATCGAAGCAGCTTACTTTAGTAAAATTCGACAACTTTTCAAGGGTAACACAGAGTTTAAACGGGAAAATTTCTCAGAAAAAATATTTTAATTATGAAATCAATCAATATTCCTGTTCATTAGGCAAACAGGGTCTTGAAATTCACTTCAGGTTTATCAAATTGTTAACAGTTTTCTTTAAAAATGCGATTGTATTGACGCTGAATGTCAAACTTTAGAGATTTTCCGACTATATCAGATACTTTACACTTTGTACGATTGAGTTTTTCTCCAAAACTATATTAGATACGTAACTCAAACTTTTTGTAGGCTTTAATTGTATTCCATCACACAGGAAAATGCTGGTATATGAAGTTTTTCAAATTGCAAAGCTTCAATTCTCACAGATCGACAGCTATACTTTAGTAAAATTCGACAACTTTTCAAGGGTAACACAGAGTTTAAACGGGAAAATTTCTCAGAAAAAATATTTTAATTGATGAATCAATCAATATTCCTGTTCATTAGGCATAAAGAGTCTTGAAATTCACTTCAGGTTTATCAAATTGTTCAAAGTTTTCTTTAAAAATGCGATTGTATTGACGCTGAATGTCAAAACTTGCAGAGATTTTCCGACTATATCAGATACTTTACACTTTGTACGATTGAGTTTTTCTCCAAAACTATATTAGATACGTAACTCAAACTTTTTGTAGGCTTTAATTGTATTCCATCACACAGGAAAATGCTGAGTACATGAAGTTTTTCAATTGCAAAGCTTCAATTTCTTACAACAGATCGAAGCAGCTGTACTTTAGTAAAATTCGACAACTTTTCAAGGGTAACACAGAGTTTAAACGGGAAAATTTCTCAGAAAAAATATTTTAATTATGAAATCAATCAATATTCCTGTTCATTAGGCAAAAAGAGTCTTGAAATTCACTTCAGGTTTATCAAATTGTTAACAGTTTTCTTTAAAAATGCGATTGTATTGACGCTGAATGTCAAACTTGCAGAGATTTTCCGACTATATCAGATACTTTACACTTTGTACGATTGAGTTTTTCTCCAAAACTATATTAGATACGTAACTCAAACTTTTTGTAGGCTTTAATTGTATTCCATCACACAGGAAAATGCTGACATGAAGTTTTTAATTGCAAAGCTTCAATTTCTTACAACAGATCGAAGCAGCTTTACTTTAGTAAAATTCGACAACTTTTCAAGGGTAACACAGAGTTTAAACGGGAAAATTTCTCAGAAAAAATATTTTAATTGATGAAATCAATCAATATTTCCTGTTCATTAGGCTAAAAGGGTTTTGAAATTCATTTCAGGTTTGTCAAATTGTTAACAGTTCTCTTTAAAAATGCGATTGTTTGACGCTGAATGAAACTTACGAGATTTTCCGACTATATCAGATACTTTACACTTTGTACGATTGATTTTTCTCCAAAACTATATTAGATACGTAACTCAAACTTTTTGTAGGCTTTAATTGTATTCCATCACACAGGAAAATGCTGAGTACATGAAGTTTTTCAATTGCAAAGCTTCAATTTCTTACAACGATCGAGGCTTACTTTAGTAAAATTCGACAACTTTTCAAGGGTAACACAGAGTTTAAACGGGAAAATTTTCTCAGAAAAAATATTTTAATTAATGAAATAACACAATATTCCTGTTCATTAGGCAAAAGAGTCTTGAAATTCACTTCAGGTTTATCAAATTGTTAACAGTTTTCTTTAAAAATGCGATTGTATTGACGCTGAATGTCGAAACTTTACGAGATTTTCCGACTATATCAGATACTTTACACTTTGTACGATTGAGTTTTTCTCCAAAACTATATTAGATACGTAACTCAAACTTTTTGTAGGCTTTAATTGTATTCCATCACACAGGAAAATGCTGAGATCATGAAGTTTTTCAATTGCAAAGCTTCAATTTCTTACAACAGATCGAGGCAGCTTTACTTTAGTAAAATTCGACAACTTTTCAAGGGTAACACAAAGTTTAAACGGGAAAATTCTCAGAAAAATATTTTAATTGATGAAATCAATCATTCCTGTTCATTAGGCAAAAGGGTTTGAAATTCACTTCAGGTTTATCAAATTGTTAACAGTTTCTTTAAAAATGCGATTGTATTGACGCTGAATGTCAAACTTTACGAGATTTTCCGACTATATCAGATACTTTACACTTTGTACGATTGAGTTTTCTTCCAAAACTATATTAGATACGTAACTCAAACTTTTTGTAGGCTTTAATTGTATTCCATCACACAGGAAAATGCTGAGTATATGAAGTTTTTAATTGCAAAGCTTCAATTCTCACAGATCGACAGGCTATACTTTAGTAAAATTCGACAACTTTTCAAGGGTAACACAGAGTTTAAACGGGAAAATTTCTCAGAAAAAATATTTTAATTATGAAATCAATCAAATTCCTGTTCATTAGGCAAAAGAGTCTTGAAATTCACTTCAGGTTTATCAAATTGTTAACAGTTTTCTTTAAAAATGCGATTGTATTGACGCTGAATGTCAAAACTTTACGAGATTTTCCGACTATATCAGATACTTTACACTTTGTACGATTGAGTTTTTCTCCAAAACTATAAGATACGTAACTCAAACTTTTTGTAGGCTTTAATTGTATTCCATCACACAGGAAAATGCTGAGTACATGAAGTTTTTCAATTGCAAAGCTTCAATTTCTTACAACAGATCGACTAGGCTATACTTTAGTAAAATTCGACAACTTTTCAAGGGTAACACAGAGTTTAAACGGGAAAATTTTCTAGAAAAAATATTTTAATTGATGAAATCAATCAATATTCCTGTTCATTAGGCAAGAAGGGTCTTGAAATTCACTTCAGGTTTATCAAATTGTCAACAGTTTTCTTTAAAAATGCGATTGTATTGACGCTGAATGTCAAAACTTGCAGAGATTTTCCGACTATATCAGATACTTTACACTTTGTACGATTGAGTTTTTCTCCAAAACTATATTAGATACGTAACTCAAACTTTTTGTAGGCTTTAATTGTATTCCATCACACAGGAAAATGCTGAGTACATGAAGTTTTTCAATTGCAAAGCTTCAATTTCTTACAACAGATCGAAGCAGCTTACTTTAGTAAAATTCGACAACTTTTCAAGGGTAACACAGAGTTTAAACGGGAAAATTTTCAGAAAAAATATTTTAATGAAAAAATCAATATTCCTGTTCATTAGGCAAGAAGGGTCTTGAAATTCACTTCAGGTTTATCAAATTGTCAACAGTTTTCTTTAAAAATGCGATTGTATTGACGCTGAATGTCAAAACTTGCAGAGATTTTCCGACTATATCAGATACTTTACACTTTGTACGATTGAGTTTTTCTCCAAAACTATATTAGATACGTAACTCAAACTTTTTGTAGGCTTTAATTGTATTCCATCACACAGGAAAATGCTGAGTACATGAAGTTTTTCAATTGCAAAGCTTCAATTTCTTACAACAGATCGACTAGGCTATACTTTAGTAAATTGGACCATTTTTCAAGGGTAACACAGAGTGTAAACGGGAAAATTTCTGAGAAAAAATATTTTAATTTATGGAATCAATCAATATTCCTGTTCATTAGGCAAGAAGGTCTTGAAATTCACTTCAGGTTTATCAAATTGTCAACAGTTTTCTTTAAAAATGCGATTGTATTGACGCTGAATGTCAAACTTGCAGAGATTTTCCGACTATATCAGATACTTTACACTTTGTACGATTGAGTTTTTCTCCAAAACTATATTAGATACGTAACTCAAACTTTTTGTAGGCTTTAATTGTATTCCATCACACAGGAAAATGCTGAGTACATGAAGTTTTTCAATTGCAAAGCTTCAATTCTTACAACAGATCGAAGGCTTTACTTAGTAAAATTCGACAACTTTTCAAGGGTAACACAGAGTTTAAACGGGAAAATTTTCTCAGAAAAAATATTTTAATTGATAGAATCAATCAATATTCCTGTTCATTAGGCAAGAAGGGTCTTGAAATTCACTTCAGGTTTATCAAATTGTTAACAGTTTTCTTTAAAAATGCGATTGTATTGACGCTGAATGTCAAACTTTACGAGATTTTCCGACTATATCAGATACTTTACACTTTGTACGATTGAGTTTTTCTCCAAAACTATATTAGATACGTAACTCAAACTTTTTGTAGGCTTTAATTGTATTCCATCACACAGGAAAATGCTGAGTACATGAAGTTTTTCAATTGCAAAGCTCAAATTCTTACAGCAGATCGAAGCAGTTTACTTTAGTAAAATTCGACAACTTTTCAAGGGTAACACAGAGTTTAAACGGGAAAATTTCTCAGAAAAAATATTTTAATTGATGAATCAATCAATATTCCTGTTCATTAGGCAAGAAGGGTCTTGAAATTCACTTCAGGTTTATCAAATTGTTAACAGTTTTCTTTAAAAATGCGATTGTATTGACGCTGAATGTCGAAACTTTACGAGATTTTCCGACTATATCAGATACTTTACACTTTGTACGATTGAGTTTTTCTCCAAAACTATATTAGATACGTAACTCAAACTTTTTGTAGGCTTTAATTGTATTCCATCACACAGGAAAATGCTGAGTACATGAAGTTTTTCAATTGCAAAGCTTCAATTTCTTACAACAGATCGAAGCAGCTTTACTTTAGTAAAATTCGACAACTTTTCAAGGGTAACACAGAGTTTAAACGGGAAAATTTCTCAGAAAAATATTTTAATTAATGAAATAAATCAATATTCCTGTTTATTAGGCAAGAAGGGTCTTGAAATTCACTTCAGGTTTATCAAATTGTTAACAGTTTTCTTTAAAAATGCGATTGTTGACGCTGAATGTCGAAACTTGCAGAGATTTTCCGACTATATCAGATACTTTACACTTTGTACGATTGAGTTTTTCTCCAAAACTATATTAGATACGTAACTCAAACTTTTTGTAGGCTTTAATTGTATTCCATCACACAGAAAATGCTGAGTACATGAAGTTTTTCAATTGCAAAGCTTCAATTTCTTACAACAGATCGAAGCAGCTTTACTTTAGTAAAATTCGACAACTTTTCAAGGGTAACACAGAGTTTAAACGGGAAAATTTTCTAGAAAAAATATTTTAATAATGAAAGAAATCAATATTCCTGTTCATTAGGCAAGAAGGGTCTTGAAATTCACTTCAGGTTTATCAAATTGTCAACAGTTTTCTTTAAAAATGCGATTGTTTGACGCTGAATGTCGAAACTTGCAGAGATTTTCCGACTATATCAGATACTTTACACTTTGTACGATTGAGTTTTTCTTCAAAACTATATTAGATACGTAACTCAAACTTTTTGCAGGCTTTAATTGTATTCCATCACACAGGAAATTACTGGGTATATGAAGTTTCTAAAATGCATAGCTTCAAATTCTCACAACAGATCGACTCGGCTATACTTTAGAAGAATTCGACAACTTTTCAAGGGTAACACAGAGTTTAAACGGGAATATTTTCTTAGAAAAAATATTTTAATTGATGAAATCAATCAATATTCCTGTTCATTAGGCAAGAATGGTCTTGAAATTCACTTCAGGTTTGTCAAGTTGTTAACAGTTTTCATTAAAAATGCGATTGTATTGACGCTGAATGTCGAATCTTTACGAGATTTTTCGACTATATCAAATACTTTACACTTTGTACGATTGAGTTTTTCTCCAAAACTATATTAGATACATAACTCAAACTTTTTGCAGGCGTTAATCGTATTCCATCACACAGGAAAATGCTGGGTACATGGGCACTTTGGGCCATTTGAGCCGCTTTTAGCCGGTATTAACCGGTTTGGGCCGGTTTGAACCGGTTTAAGCCAGTTTGAACTTGTTTAAGCCAGTTTGAACCAGTTTGAACCGGTTTGACCCATTGGAGCCACTTTGAGCCACTTTGATCCACTTTGGGCCACTTTGGGCCATTTGAGCCACTTTGAGCCGGATTGAGCTGGTGTGAGCCGCTTTTAGCCGGTTTTAACTTGTTTGGGCCGGTTTGAACCGGTTTATGCCAGTTTGAACCGGTTTAAGCCAGTTTGAACCAGTTTGACCCGGTTTGAACAATTGGAGCCACTTTGAGCCACTTTGAGCCACTTTGGGCCACTTTGGGCCATTTGAGCCACTCTGAGCCGGTTTGAGCCGGTTTGAGCCGGTTTCAGCCGGTTTCTGCCAGTTTGAACCGGTTTGGCCCGGTTTGAACCGGTTAAAGCCAAATTAAACCACTTTCACCCGGTTTGACCCATTGGAGCCACTCTGAGCCTATTTGAGCCGGTTTGAGCCACTTTGGGCCACTTTGGGCCATTTGAGCCACTTTGTGCCAATGTTTGACCATTTGAGCCACTTTGGGCAAATTTGGGCCACTTTGAGCCGGTTTGAGCCGGTTTTAACCGGTTTGGGCCGGTTTGAACCGGTTTATGCCAGTTTAAACCAGTTTGACCCGGTTTGACCCTTTTGAGCCACTTTGAGCCACTTTGGGCCACTTTGGGCCACTTTCGGTCATTTGAGCCACTTTGAGCCGGTTTGAGCCGGTTTGAGCCGGTTTGAGCCGGTTTGAACCGGTTTGGGCTGGTTTGAACCGGTTTGAGCCAGTTTAAACCAGTTTGACCCGGTTTGACCCATTGGAGCCACTTTGAGCCACTTTGGGCCACTTTGAGCCACTTTGGGCCACTTTGGGCCATTTGAGCCACTCTGAGCCTTTTCAGCCGGTTTGAGCCCGTTTCAGCCAAATTAAACCACTTTGACCCGGTTTGACCCATTGGAGCCACTCTGAGCCTGTTTGAGCCAGTTTGAGCCACTTTGGGCCACTTTGGGCCATTTGAGCCACTTTGAGCCAATTTGGGCCACTATGAGCCAAATTGAGCCATTTGAGCCACTTTGGGCCAATTTGGGCCACTTTGGGCCATTTGAGCCACTTTGAGCCGGTTTGAGCCGGTTTAAACCATTTTGGCCCGGTTTGACCCATTGGAGCCACTTTGAGCCACTTTGGGCCACTTTGGGCCATTTGAGCCACTTTGAGCCGATTTGAGCGGGTTTGAACCGGTTTGAGCCGGTTTGAACCGGTTTGGGCCGGTTTGAACCGCTTTAAGCCAGTTTAAACCAGTTTGACCCGGTTTGACCCATTGGAGCCACTTTGAGCCACTTTGAGCCACTTTGAGCCACTTTTGGCCACTTTGGGCTATTTGAGCCACTTTGAGCCGATTTGAGCCGGTTTGAACCGGTTTGAGCCGGTTTCAGCCGGTTTCAGCCGGTTTGAACCGGTTTGGCCCGGTTTGAACCGGTTAAAGCCAATTTAAACCACTTTGACCCGGTTTGACCCATTGGAGCCACTCTGAGCCTATTTGAGCCGGTTTGAGCCACTTTGGGCCACTTTGGGCCACTTGAGCCACTTTGAGCCAATTTGGGCCAATTTGGGCCAATTTGGGCCAGTTTGGGCCACTTTGGGCCATTTGAGCCACTTTGAGCCTGTTTGAGCCAATTTGAACCGGTTTGAGCCAGTTTGAACCGGTTTGAGCCAGTTTAAACCAGTTTGACCCGGTTTGACCCATTGGAGCCACTTTGAGCCACTTTGGGCCACTTTGAGCCACTTTGGGCCACTTTGGGCCACTTTGGGCCATTTGAGCCACTCTGAGCCGGTTTTAGCCGGTTTGAGCCGGTTTCAGCCGGTTTGAACCGGTTTGGGCCGGTTTGAACCGTTTTGGCCCGGTTTGACCCATTGGAGCCACTTTGAGCCACTTTGAGCCACTTTGGGCCACTTTGGGCTACTTTGGGCCAATTGAGGCGGTTTGAGTCGGTTTGAGCCGGTTTGAGCCGGTTTGAGCCGGTTTGAACCGGTTTGAACCGGTTTAAGCCAGTTTGAACCGGTTTGGGCTGGTTTAAACCAGTTTGACCCGGTTTGACCCATTGGAGCCACTTTGAGCCACTTTGAGCCACTTTGGGCCACTTTGGGCCATTTGAGCCACTTTGAGCCATTTTGGGCCACTTTGTGCCAGTTTTT
This sequence comes from Nemopilema nomurai, assembly GCA_003864495.1. Lineage (NCBI taxonomy): Eukaryota > Metazoa > Cnidaria > Scyphozoa > Rhizostomeae > Rhizostomatidae > Nemopilema > Nemopilema nomurai. The sequence goes on from ML133455.1 coordinate 3,844,717, forward strand.
GACCATTTGGGCAACTTTGTGCCAGTGTTTGACCATTTGAGCCACTTTGGGCCACTTTGGGCAAATTTGGGCCACTTTGGGCCATTTGAGCCACTTTGAGCCGGTTTGAGCCGGTTTTAACCGGTTTGGGCCGGTTTGAACCGGTTTAAGCTAGTTTAAACCAGTTTGACCCGGTCTGACCCATTGGAGCCAATTTGAGCCACTTTGGGCCACTTTGGGCCATTTTAGGCAATTTGAGACACTTTGAGCCGGTTTGAGCCAGTTTGAACCGGTGTGAGCCGGTTTGAACCGGTTTGAGCCGGTTTGATCCAGTTTGGGCCGGTTTGAACCGGTTTTAGCCAGTTTAAACCAGTTTGAACCGGTTTGGCCCGGTTTAAACCAGTTTGACCCGGTTTGACCCATTGGAACCACTTTGAGCCACTTTGAGCCACTTTGGGCCACTTTGGGCCATTTGAGCCACTTTGAGCCAATTTGGGCCAATTTGGGCCACTTTGGGCCACTTTGGGCAATTTGAGCCACTCTGAGCCGGTTTTAGCCGGTTTGAGCCAGTTTCAGCCGTTTTGGCCCGGTTTGACCCATTGGAGCCACTTTGAGCCACTTTGGGCCACTTTGGGCCATTTGAGCCACTCTGAGCCGGTTTCAGCCGGTTTGAGCCGGTTCTAGCCGGTTTCAGCCGGTTTGAACCGGTTTGGGCCAGTTTGAACCGGTTTGGCCCGGTTTGAACCGGTTTAAGCCAAATTAAACCACTTTGACCCGGTTTGACCCATTGGAGCCACACTGAGCCTGTTTGAGCCAGTTTGAGCCACTTTGGGCCACTTTGGGCCATTTGAGCCACTTTGAGCCAATTTGCGCCACTATGAGCCAAATTGAGCCATTTGAGCCACTTTGGGCCAATTTGGGCCACTTTGGGCCATTTGAGCCACTTTGAGCCGGTTTGAGCCAGTTTGAACCGGTTTGGGCCGGTTTAAACCAGTTTGACCCGGTTTGACCCATTGGAGCCACTTTGAGCCACTTTGAGCCACTTTGGGCCACTTTGGGCCACTTTGGGCCATTTGAGCCACTTTGAGCCATTTTGGGCCACTTTGTGCCAGTTTTTGACCATTTGGGCCACTTTGTGCCAGTTTTTGACCATTTGGGCCACTTTGTGCCATTTGGGCCACTTTGTGCCATTTGGGCCACTTTGTGCCAGTGTTTGACCATTTGAGCCACTTTGGGCCACTTTGGGCAAATTTGGGCCACTTTGGGCCATTTGAGCCACTTTGAGCTGGTTTGAGCCGGTTTTAACCGGTTTGGGCCGGTTTGAACCGGTTTAAGCTAGTTTAAACCAGTTTGACCCGGTCTGACCCATTGGAGCCACTCTGAGCCTATTTGAGCCGGTTTGAGCCACTTTGGGCCACTTTGGGCCATTTGAGCCACTTTGAGCCAATTTGGGTCAATTTGGGCCAATTTGGGCCAGTTTGGGCCACTTTTGGCCACTTTGGGCAACTTTGGGCCACTTTGGGCCATTTGAGCCACTCTGAGCCGGTTTCAGCCGGTTTGAGCCGGTTCTAGCCGGTTTCAGCCGGTTTGATCCGGTTTGGGCCAGTTTGAACCGGTTTGGCCCGGTTTGAACCGGTTTAAGCCAAATTAAACCACTTTGACCCGGTTTGACCCATTGGAGCCACACTGAGCCTGTTTGAGCCAAATTGAGCCACTTTGGGCCACTTTGGGCCATTTGAGCCACTTTGAGCCAATTTGCGCCACTATGAGCCAAATTGAGCCATTTGAGCCACTTTGGGCCAATTTGGGCCACTTTGGGCCATTTGAGCCACTTTGAGCCGGTTTGAGCCAGTTTGAACCGGTTTGACCCATTGGAGCCACTTTGAGCCACTTTGAGCCACTTTGGGCCACTTTGGGCCATTTGAGCCACTTTGAGCCATTTTGGGCCACTTTGTGCCAGTTTTTGACCATTTGGGCCACTTTTTGCCAGTTTTTGACCATTTGGGCCACTTTGTGCCATTTGGGCCACTTTGTGCCATTTGGGCCACTTTGTGCCAGTGTTTGACCATTTGAGCCACTTTGGGCAAATTTGGGCCACTTTGGGCCATTTGAGCCACTTTGAGCCGGTTTGAGCCGGTTTTAACCGGTTTGGGCCGGTTTGAACCGGTTTAAGCTAGTTTAAACCAGTTTGACCCGGTTTGAACCGGTTTAAGCCAAATTAAACCACTTTGACCCAGTTTGACCCATTGGAGCCACACTGAGCCTGTTTGAGCCAGTTTGAGCCACTTTGGGCCACTTTGGGCCATTTGAGCCACTTTGAGCCAATTTGCGCCACTATGAGCCAAATTGAGCCATTTGAGCCACTTTGGGCCAATTTGGGCCACTTTGGGCCATTTGAGCCACTTTGAGCCGGTTTGAGCCAGTTTGAACCGGTTTGGGCCGGTTTAAACCAGTTTGACCCGGTTTGACCCATTGGAGCCACTTTGAGCCACTTTGAGCCACTTTGGGCCACTTTGGGCCACTTTGGGCCATTTGAGCCACTTTGAGCCATTTTGGGCCACTTTGTGCCAGTTTTTGACCATTTGGGCCACTTTGTGCCAGTTTTTGACCATTTGGGCCACTTTGTGCCATTTGGGCCACTTTGTGCCATTTGGGCCACTTTGTGCCAGTGTTTGACCATTTGAGCCACTTTGGGCCACTTTGGGCAAATTTGGGCCACTTTGGGCCATTTGAGCCACTTTGAGCTGGTTTGAGCCGGTTTTAACCGGTTTGGGCCGGTTTGAACCGGTTTAAGCTAGTTTAAACCAGTTTGACCCGGTCTGACCCATTGGAGCCACTCTGAGCCTATTTGAGCCGGTTTGAGCCACTTTGGGCCACTTTGGGCCATTTGAGCCACTTTGAGCCAATTTGGGTCAATTTGGGCCAATTTGGGCCAGTTTGGGCCACTTTGGGCCATTTGAGCCACTTTGAGCCGTTTTGAGCCAGTTTGAACCGGTTTGAGCCAGTTTGAACCGGTTTGAGCCAGTTTAAACCAGTTTGACCCGGTTTGACCCATTGAAGCCACTTTGAGCCATTTTGGGCCACTTTGAGCCACTTTGGGCCACTTTGGGCCACTTTGGGCCACTTTGGGCCATTTGAGCCACTCTGAGCCGGTTTGAGCCGGTTTGAGCCGGTTCTAGCCGGTTTCAGCCGGTTTGGGCCAGTTTGAACCGGTTTGGCCCGGTTTGAACCGGTTTAAGCCAAATTAAACCACTTTGACCCGGTTTGACCCATTGGAGCCACACTGAGCCTGTTTGAGCCAGTTTGAGCCACTTTGGGCCACTTTGGGCCATTTGAGCCACTTTGAGCCAATTTGCGCCACTATGAGCCAAATTGAGCCATTTGAGCCACTTTGGGCCAATTTGGGCCACTTTGGGCCATTTGAGCCACTTTGGGCCATTTGAGCCACTTTGAACCGGTTTGGGCCGGTTTAAACCAGTTTGACCCGGTTTGACCCATTGGAGCCACTTTCAGCCACTTTGAGCCACTTTGGGCCACTTTGGGCCATTTGAGCCACTTTGAGCCATTTTGGGCCACTTTGTGCCAGTTTTTGACCATTTGGGCCACTTTGTGCCAGTTTTTGACCATTTGGGCCACTTTGTGCCATTTGGGCCACTTTGTTCCATTTGGGCCACTTTGTGCCAGTGTTTGACCATTTGAGCCACTTTGGGCCACTTTGGGCAAATTTGGGCCACTTTGGGCCATTTGAGCCACTTTGAGTCGGTTTGAGCCGGTTTTAACCGGTTTGGGCCGGTTTGAACCGGTTTAAGCTAGTTTAAACCAGTTTGACCCGGTCTGACCCATTGGAGCCACTTTGAGCCACTTTGGGCCACTTTGGGCCATTTTAGGCAATTTGAGACACTTTGAGCCGGTTTGAGCCGGTTTGAACCAGTTTGGGCCAGTTTGAACCGGTTTGAGCCAGTTTAAACCAGTTTGACCCGGTTTGACCCATTGGAGCCACTTTGAGCCATTTTGGGCCACTTTGAGCCACTTTGTGCCACTTTGGGCCACTTTGGGCCATTTGAGCCACTCTGAGCCTGTTTGAGCCGGTTTGAGCCGGTTTGAATCGGTTTGGGCCGGTTTGAACCGTTTTGGCCCGGTTTGACCCATTGGAGCCACTTTGAGCCAATTTGAGCCACTTTGGGCCATTTTGGGCCACTTTAGGCCATTTGAGCCGGTTTGAGTCGGTTTGAGCCGGTTTGAGCCGGTTTGAGCCGGTTTGAACCGGTTTGAACCGGTTTAAGCCAGTTTGAACCGGTTTGGGCCGGTTTAAACCAGTTTGACCCGGTTTGACCCATTGGAGCCACTTTGAGTCTTCTTGAGCCACTTTGGGCCACTTTGGGCCATTTGAGCCCATTTGAGCCATTTTGGGCCACTTTGTGCCAGTTTTTGACCATTTGGGCCACTTTGTGCCAGTTTTTGACCATTTGGGCCACTTTGTGCCATTTGGGCCACTTTGTGCCATTTGGGCCACTTTGTGCCATTTGGGCCACTTTGTGCCATTTGGGCCACTTTGTGCCAGTGTTTGACCATTTGAGCCACTTTGGGCCACTTTGGGCAAATTTGGGCCACTTTGGGCCATTTGAGCCACTTTGAGCCGGTTTGAGCCGGTTTTAACCGGTTTGGGCCGGTTTGAACCGGTTTAAGCTAGTTTAAACCAGTTTGACCCGGTCTGACCCATTGGAGCCACTTTGAGCCACTTTGGGCCACTTTGGGCCACTTTAGGCAATTTGAGACACTTTGAGCCGGTTTGAGCCGGTTTGAACCAGTTTGGGCCGGTTTGAACCGGTTTTAGCCAGTTTAAACCAGTTTTACCCGTTTTGACCCATTGGAGCCACTTTGAGCCACTTTGAGCCACTTTGAGCCACTTTGGGCCGCTTTGGGCCATTTGAGCCACTCTGAGCCGGTTTGGGCCGGTTTGAACCGTTTTAAGCCAGTTTAAACCAGTTTGACCCGGTTTGACCCATTGGAGCCACTTTGAGCCACTTTGAGCCACTTTGGGCCACTTTGGGCCACTTTGGGCCATTTGAGCAACTGTGAGCCGGTTTGAGCCGGTTTGAACCTGTTTGAGCCGGTTTGAACAGGTTTGGGCCGGTTTGACCAATTGGAGCCAGTTTGAGCCACTTTGAGCCATTTTGTGCCACTTTGGGCCATTTGAGCCACTTTGAGCAAATTTGGACCACTTTTTGTCAGGTTTTGACCATTTGGGCCACTTTCTGCCATTTGGACCACTTTGTGCCAATTTTTGACCATTTGAGCCACTTTGAGCCACTTTGGGCCATTTGAGCCACTTTGAGCAAGTTTGAGCCACTTTGGGCCACTTTGGGCCAGTATTTGACCATTTGGGCCACTTTGTGCCATTTGAGCCCCTTTGAGCCAGTTTTTGACCATTTTGGCCACTTTGGGCCATTGGAGCCACTTTGAGCCACTGTGGGCCACTATGAGCCAAATTGAGCCATTTGAGCCACTTTGACCCACTTTTGGCCACTTTGAACCACTTTGAGCCACTTTACACTTTGTACGATTGAGTTTTTCTCCAAAACTATATTAGATACGTAACTCAAACTTTTTGCAGGCTTTAATTGTATACCATCACACAATAAAATGCTGGATAAATGAAGTTTTTCAATTGCAAAGCTTTAATTTCTCACAATAGATCGAAGCGGCCTTACTTTTGAAGAATTCGACAACATCTCAATGGAAACACAGAGTTTAAACGAGAACATTTTCTCAGAAAAAAATATGTTAATTAATAAATTCAATCAATATTCCTGTTCATGGGGTTAGAAGAGTCATGAAATTCACTTCCAGTTTATCAAATTGTTAACAGTTCTTTTTAAAAATGCGATAGTATTGACGCTAAATGTCAAAACTTGCAGAAAGGGTCTTGAAATTCACTTCAGGTTTATCAAATTGTCAACAGTTTTCTTTAAAAATGCGATTGTATTGACGCTGAATGTCAAAACTTGCAGAGATTTTCCGACTATATCAGATACTTTACACTTTGTACGATTGAGTTTTTCTCCAAAACTATATTAGATACGTAACTCAAACTTTTTGTAGGCTTTAATTGTATTCCATCACACAGGAAAATGCTGGTATATGAAGTTTTTCAATTGCAAAGCTTCAATTCTTACAACAGATCGACAGCTTTACTTTAGTAAAATTCGACAACTTTTCAAGGGTAACAGAGTTTAAACGGGAAAATTTTCTCAGAAAAATATTTTAATTGATGAAATCAATCAATATTCCTGTTCATTAGGCAAGAAGGGTCTTGAAATTCACTTCAGGTTTATCAAATTGTCAACAGTTTTCTTTAAAAATGCGATTGTATTGACGCTGAATGTCAAAACTTGCAGAGATTTTCCGACTATATCAGATACTTTACACTTTGTACGATTGAGTTTTTCTCCAAAACTATATTAGATACGTAACTCAAACTTTTTGTAGGCTTTAATTGTATTCCATCACACAGGAAAATGCTGAGTACATGAAGTTTTTCAATTGCAAAGCTTCAATTTCTTACAACAGATCGACAGCTTACTTTAGTAAAATTCGACAACTTTTCAAGGGTAACACAGAGTTTAAACGGGAAAATTTTCAGAAAAAATATTTTAATTATGAAATCAATCAATATTCCTGTTCATTAGGCAAGAAGGGTCTTGAAATTCACTTCAGGTTTATCAAATTGTCAACAGTTTTCTTTAAAAATGCGATTGTATTGACGCTGAATGTCAAAACTTGCAGAGATTTTCCGACTATATCAGATACTTTACACTTTGTACGATTGAGTTTTTCTCCAAAACTATATTAGATACGTAACTCAAACTTTTTGTAGGCTTTAATTGTATTCCATCACACAGGAAAATGCTGAGTACATGAAGTTTTTCAATTGCAAAGCTTCAATTTCTACAACAGATCGAAGCAGCTTTACTTTAGTAAAATTCGACAACTTTTCAAGGGTAACACAGAGTTTAAACGGGAAAATTTCTCAGAAAAATATTTTAATTATGAAATCAATCAATATTCCTGTTCATTAGGCAAGAAGGGTCTTGAAATTCACTTCAGGTTTATCAAATTGTTAACAGTTTTCTTTAAAAATGCGATTGTATTGACGCTGAATGTCAAAACTTGCAGAGATTTTCCGACTATATCAGATACTTTACACTTTGTACGATTGAGTTTTTCTCCAAAACTATATTAGATACGTAACTCAAACTTTTTGTAGGCTTTAATTGTATTCCATCACACAGGAAAATGCTGAGTACATGAAGTTTTTCAATTGCAAAGCTTCAATTTCTCACAGATCGAAGCAGCTTACTTTAGTAAAATTCGACAACTTTTCAAGGGTAACACAGAGTTTAAACGGGAAATTTTCAGAAAAAATATTTTAATTGATGAAATCAATCAATATTCCTGTTCATTAGGCAAGAAGGGTCTTGAAATTCACTTCAGGTTTATCAAATTGTCAACAGTTTTCTTTAAAAATGCGATTGTATTGACGCTGAATGTCAAAACTTGCAGAGATTTTTCCGACTATCAGATACTTTACACTTTGTACGATTGAGTTTTTCTCCAAAACTATATTAGATACGTAACTCAAACTTTTTGTAGGCTTTAATTGTATTCCATCACACAGGAAAATGCTGAGTACATGAAGTTTTTCAATTGCAAAGCTTCAATTCTTACAACAGATCGAAGCAGCTTTACTTTAGTAAAATTCGACAACTTTTCAAGGGTAACACAGAGTTTAAACGGGAAAATTTTCTCAGAAAAAATATTTTAATTAATGAAATCAATCAATATTCCTGTTCATTAGGCAAGAAGGGTCTTGAAATTCACTTCAGGTTTATCAAATTGTAAACAGTTTTCTTTAAAAATGCGATTGTATTGACGCTGAATGTCAAAACTTGCAGAGATTTTCCGACTATATCAGATACTTTACACTTTGTACGATTGAGTTTTTCTCCAAAACTATATTAGATACGTAACTCAAACTTTTTGTAGGCTTTAATTGTATTCCATCACACAGGAAAATGCTGAGTATATGAAGTTTTTCAATTGCAAAGCTTCAATTTCTTACAACAGATCGAAGCAGCTTTACTTTAGTAAAATTCGACAACTTTTCAAGGGTAACACAGAGTTTAAACGGGAAAATTTCTCAGAAAAAATATTTTAATTGATGAAAATCAATATTCCTGTTCATTAGGCAAGAAGTCTTGAAATTCACTTCAGGTTTATCAAATTGTTAACAGTTTTCTTTAAAAATGCGATTGTTGACGCTGAATGTCAAAACTTGCGAGATTTTCCGACTATATCAGATACTTTACACTTTGTACGATTGAGTTTTTCTCCAAAACTATATTAGATACGTAACTCAAACTTTTTGTAGGCTTTAATTGTATTCCATCACACAGGAAAATGCTGAGTATATGAAGTTTTTCAATTGCAAAGCTTCAATTTCTTACAACAGATCGAAGCAGCTTTACTTTAGTAAAATTCGACAACTTTTCAAGGGTAACACAGAGTTTAAACGGGAAAATTTTCTCAGAAAAAATATTTTAATTAATGAAATCAATCAATATTCCTGTTCATTAGGCAAGAAGGGTCTTGAAATTCACTTCAGGTTTATCAAATTGTCAACAGTTTTCTTTAAAAATGCGATTGTATTGACGCTGAATGTCAAAACTTGCAGAGATTTTCCGACTATATCAGATACTTTACACTTTGTACGATTGAGTTTTTCTCCAAAACTATATTAGATACGTAACTCAAACTTTTTGTAGGCTTTAATTGTATTCCATCACACAGGAAAATGCTGAGTACATGAAGTTTTTCAATTGCAAAGCTTCAATTTCTACAACAGATCGAAGGCTACTTTAGTAAATTCGACAACTTTTCAAGGGTAACACAGAGTTTAAACGGGAAAATTTTCTAAAAAAATATTTTAATTAATGAAAAAATCAATATTCCTGTTCATTAGGCAAGAAGGGTCTTGAAATTCACTTCAGGTTTATCAAATTGTCAACAGTTTTCTTTAAAAATGCGATTGTATTGACGCTGAATGTCAAAACTTGCAGAGATTTTCCGACTATATCAGATACTTTACACTTTGTACGATTGAGTTTTTCTCCAAAACTATATTAGATACGTAACTCAAACTTTTTGTAGGCTTTAATTGTATTCCATCACACAGGAAAATGCTGAGTACATGAAGTTTTTCAATTGCAAAGCTTCAATTTCTTACAACAGATCGAAGCAGCAACTTTAGTAAAATTCGACAACTTTTCAAGGGTAACACAGAGTTTAAACGGGAAATTTTCTCAGAAAAAAATATTTTAATTATGAAATCAAACAATATTCCTGTTCATTAGGCAAAAGGGTCTTGAAATTCACTTCAGGTTTATCAAATTGTCAACAGTTTTCTTTAAAAATGCGATTGTATTGACGCTGAATGTCAAACTTGCAGAGATTTTCCGACTATATCAGATACTTTACACTTTGTACGATTGAGTTTTTCTCCAAAACTATATTAGATACGTAACTCAAACTTTTTGTAGGCTTTAATTGTATTCCATCACACAGGAAAATGCTGGTATATGAAGTTTTTAATTGCAAAGCTTCAATTCTCACAACAGATCGACAGGCTATACTTTAGTAAATTCGACAACTTTTCAAGGGTAACACAGAGTTTAAACGGGAAATTTTCAGAAAAAATATTTTAATTATGAATCAATCAATATTCCTGTTCATTAGGCAAGAAGGGTCTTGAAATTCACTTCAGGTTTATCAAATTGTCAACAGTTTTCTTTAAAAATGCGATTGTATTGACGCTGAATGTCAAAACTTGCAGAGATTTTCCGACTATATCAGATACTTTACACTTTGTACGATTGAGTTTTTCTCCAAAACTATATTAGATACGTAACTCAAACTTTTTGTAGGCTTTAATTGTATTCCATCACACAGGAAAATGCTGAGTATATGAAGTTTTTAATTGCAAAGCTTCAATTCTTACAACAGATCGAAGCAGCTTTACTTTAGTAAAATTCGACAACTTTTCAAGGGTAACACAGAGTTTAAACGGGAAAATTTCTCAGAAAAAATATTTTAATTATGAAATAATCAAATTCCTGTTCATTAGGCAAAAGGGTCTTGAAATTCACTTCAGGTTTATCAAATTGTTAACAGTTTTCTTTAAAAATGCGATTGTATTGACGCTGAATGTCAAACTTGCAGAGATTTTCCGACTATATCAGATACTTTACACTTTGTACGATTGAGTTTTTCTCCAAAACTATATTAGATACGTAACTCAAACTTTTTGTAGGCTTTAATTGTATTCCATCACACAGGAAAATGCTGAGTACATGAAGTTTTTCAATTGCAAAGCTTCAATTTCTTACAACAGATCGAAGCAGCTTACTTTAGTAAAATTCGACAACTTTTCAAGGGTAACACAGAGTTTAAACGGGAAAATTTCTCAGAAAAAAATTTTAATTATGAAATAACAAATATTCCTGTTCATTAGGCAAAAGGTCTTGAAATTCACTTCAGGTTTATCAAATTGTTAACAGTTTTCTTTAAAAATGCGATTGTATTGACGCTGAATGTCAAACTTGCAGAGATTTTCCGACTATATCAGATACTTTACACTTTGTACGATTGAGTTTTTCTCCAAAACTATATTAGATACGTAACTCAAACTTTTTGTAGGCTTTAATTGTATTCCATCACACAGGAAAATGCTGAGTATGAAGTTTTTAATTGCAAAGCTTCAATTTCTTACAACAGATCGAAGCAGCTTTACTTTAGTAAAATTCGACAACTTTTCAAGGGTAACACAGAGTTTAAACGGGAATTTTCTCAGAAAAAATATTTTAATTGATGAATCAATCAATATTCCTGTTCATTAGGCAAGAAGTCTTGAAATTCACTTCAGGTTTATCAAATTGTCAACAGTTTTCTTTAAAAATGCGATTGTATTGACGCTGAATGTCAAAACTTGCAGAGATTTTCCGACTATATCAGATACTTTACACTTTGTACGATTGAGTTTTTCTCCAAAACTATATTAGATACGTAACTCAAACTTTTTGTAGGCTTTAATTGTATTCCATCACACAGGAAAATGCTGAGTACATGAAGTTTTTCAATTGCAAAGCTTCAATTTCTTACAACAGATCGAAGCAGCTTTACTTTAGTAAAATTCGACAACTTTTCAAGGGTAACACAGAGTTTAAACGGGAAAATTTCTCAGAAAAAATATTTAATTAATGAAATAATCAATATTCCTGTTCATTAGGCAAAAGGGTCTTGAAATTCACTTCAGGTTTATCAAATTGTTAACAGTTTTCTTTAAAAATGCGATTGTATTGACGCTGAATGTCAAAACTTGCAGAGATTTTCCGACTATATCAGATACTTTACACTTTGTACGATTGAGTTTTTCTCCAAAACTATATTAGATACGTAACTCAAACTTTTTGTAGGCTTTAATTGTATTCCATCACACAGGAAAATGCTGAGTACATGAAGTTTTTCAATTGCAAAGCTTCAATTTCTTACAACAGATCGAAGCAGCTTTACTTTAGTAAAACAACTTTTTCAAGGGTAACACAGAGTTTAAACGGGAAAATTTTCTGAGAAAAAATATTTTAATTTATGAAATCAATCAATATTCCTGTTCATTAGGCAAGAAGGGTCTTGAAATTCACTTCAGGTTTATCAAATTGTCAACAGTTTTCTTTAAAAATGCGATTGTATTGACGCTGAATGTCAAACTTGAGATTTTCCGACTATATCAGATACTTTACACTTTGTACGATTGAGTTTTTCTCCAAAACTATATTAGATACGTAACTCAAACTTTTTGTAGGCTTTAATTGTATTCCATCACACAGGAAAATGCTGAGTACATGAAGTTTTTCAATTGCAAAGCTTCAATTTCTTACAACAGATCGAAGCAGCTTTACTTTAGTAAAATTCGACAACTTTTCAAGGGTAACACAGAGTTTAAACGGGAAAATTTCTCAGAAAAAATATTTTAATTAATGAAATAATCAATATTCCTGTTCATTAGGCAAGAAGGGTCTTGAAATTCACTTCAGGTTTATCAAATTGTTAACAGTTTTCTTTTGCGATTGTATTGACGCTGAATGTCAAACTTGCAGAGATTTTCCGACTATATCAGATACTTTACACTTTGTACGATTGAGTTTTTCTCCAAAACTATAATACGTAACTCAAACTTTTTTAGGCTTTAATTGTATTCCATCACACAGGAAAATGCTGAGTACATGAAGTTTTAATTGCAAAGCTTCAATTTCTTACAACAGATCGAAGCAGCTTTACTTTAGTAAAATTCGACAACTTTTCAAGGGTAACACAGAGTTTAAACGGGAAAATTTTCAGAAAAAATATTTTAATGAAAATAAATCAATATATTTCCTGTTCATTAGGCAAGAAGGGTCTTGAAATTCACTTCAGGTTTATCAAATTGTCAACAGTTTTCTTTAAAAATGCGATTGTATTGACGCTGAATGTCAAACTTGCGAGATTTTCCGACTATATCAGATACTTTACACTTTGTACGATTGAGTTTTTCTCCAAAACTATATTAGATACGTAACTCAAACTTTTTGTAGGCTTTAATTGTATTCCATCACACAGGAAAATGCTGAGTACATGAAGTTTTTCAATTGCAAAGCTTCAATTTCTTACAACAGATCGAAGCAGCTTTACTTTAGTAAAATTCGACAACTTTCAAGGGTAACACAGAGTTTAAACGGGAAAATTTTCTCAGAAACAAAAATTTAATAATGAAATAAATCAATATTCCTGTTCATTAGGCAAGAAGGGTTTTGAAATTCACTTCAGTTTATCAAATTGTTAACAGTTTTCTTTAAAAATGCGATTGTATTGACGCTGAATGTCAAAACTTGCAGAGATTTTCCGACTATATCAGATACTTTACACTTTGTACGATTGAGTTTTTCTCCAAAACTATATTAGATACGTAACTCAAACTTTTTGTAGGCTTTAATTGTATTCCATCACACAGGAAAATGCTGAGTACATGAAGTTTTTCAATTGCAAAGCTTCAATTTCTTACAACAGATCGAAGCAGCTTTACTTTAGTAAAATTCGACAACTTTTCAAGGGTAACACAGAGTTTAAACGGGAAAATTTCTCAAAAAATTTTATTAATGAATCAATCAATATTCCTGTTCATTAGGCAAAAGGTCTTGAAATTCACTTCAGGTTTATCAAATTGTTCAACAGTTTTCTTTAAAAATGCGATTGTATTGACGCTGAATGTGAAACTTGCAGAGATTTTCCGACTATATCAGATACTTTACACTTTGTACGATTGAGTTTTTCTCCAAAACTATATTAGATACGTAACTCAAACTTTTTGTAGGCTTTAATTGTATTCCATCACACAGGAAAATGCTGAGTATATAAGTTTTTCAATTGCAAAGCTTCAATTTCTTACAACAGATCGAAGCAGCTTTACTTTAGTAAAATTCGACAACTTTTCAAGGGTAACACAGAGTTTAAACGGGAAAATTGTCTCAGAAAAATATTTTAATTGATGAAATCAATCAATATTCCTGTTCATTAGGCAAAAAGGGTCTTGAAATTCACTTCAGGTTTATCAAATTGTTAACAGTTTCTTTAAAAATGCGATTGTATTGACGCTGAATGTCAAAACTTACAGAGATTTTCCGACTATATCAGATACTTTACACTTTGTACGATTGAGTTTTTCTCCAAAACTATATTAGATACGTAACTCAAACTTTTTGTAGGCTTTAATTGTATTCCATCACACAGGAAAATGCTGGTATATGAAGTTTTTCAATTGCAAAGCTTCAATTCTACAACAGATCGACAGCTTACTTTAGTAAATTCGACAACTTTTCAAGGGTAACACAGAGTTTAAACGGGAAAATTTCTCAGAAAAAATATTTTAATTATGAAATAAATCAATATTCCTGTTCATTAGGCAAAAGGTCTTGAAATTCACTTCAGGTTTATCAAATTGTTAACAGTTTTCTTTAAAAATGCGATTGTATTGACGCTGAATGTTGAAACTTGCAGAGATTTTCCGACTATATCAGATACTTTACACTTTGTACGATTGAGTTTTTCTCCAAAACTATATTAGATACGTAACTCAAACTTTTTGTAGGCTTTAATTGTATTCCATCACACAGGAAAATGCTGAGTACATGAAGTTTTTCAATTGCAAAGCTTCAATTTCTTACAACAGATCGAGCAGCTTACTTTAGTAAAATTCGACAACTTTTCAAGGGTAACACAGAGTTTAAACGGGAAAATTGTCTCAAAAAATATTTTAATTAATGAAATAAATCAATATTCCTGTTCATTAGGCAAAAATGGGTTTGAAATTCACTTCAGGTTTATCAAATTGTTAACAGTTTTCTTTAAAAATGCGATTGTATTGACGCTGTTGAAACTTACGAGATTTTCCGACTATATCAGATACTTTACACTTTGTACGATTGAGTTTTTCTCCAAAACTATATTAGATACGTAACTCAAACTTTTTGTAGGCTTTAATTGTATTCCATCACACAGGAAAATGCTGAGTATATGAAGTTTTTCAATTGCAAAGCTTCAATTTCTTACAACAGATCGAAGCAGCTTTACTTTAGTAAAATTCGACAACTTTTCAAGGGTAACACAGAGTTTAAACGGGAAATTTTCTCAGAAAAATATTTTAATTGATGAATCAATCAATATTCCTGTTCATTAGGCAAGAAGGTCTTGAAATTCACTTCAGGTTTATCAAATTGTCAACAGTTTTCTTTAAAAATGCGATTGTATTGACGCTGAATGTCAAACTTGCAGAGATTTTCCGACTATATCAGATACTTTACACTTTGTACGATTGAGTTTTTCTCCAAAACTATATTAGATACGTAACTCAAACTTTTTGTAGGCTTTAATTGTATTCCATCACACAGGAAAATGCTGAGTACATGAAGTTTTTCAATTGCAAAGCTTCAATTTCTTACAACAGATCGAAGCAGCTTACTTTAGTAAAATTCGACAACTTTTCAAGGGTAACACAGAGTTTAAACGGGAAAATTTCTCAGAAAAAAATATAATTAATGAAATAAATCAATATTCCTGTTCATTAGGCAAGAAGGGTCTTGAAATTCACTTCAGGTTTATCAAATTGTTAACAGTTTTCTTTAAAAATGCGATTGTATTGACGCTGAATGTCAAAACTTGCAGAGATTTTCCGACTATATCAGATACTTTACACTTTGTACGATTGAGTTTTTCTCCAAAACTATATTAGATACGTAACTCAAACTTTTTGTAGGCTTTAATTGTATTCCATCACACAGGAAAATGCTGAGTACATGAAGTTTTTCAATTGCAAAGCTTCAATTTCTTACAACAGATCGAAGCAGCTTTACTTTAGTAAAATTCGACAACTTTTCAAGGGTAACACAGAGTTTAAACGGGAAAATTTTCTAGAAAAAATATTTTAATTATGAAATCAATCAATATTCCTGTTCATTAGGCAAGAAGGGTCTTGAAATTCACTTCAGGTTTATCAAATTGTCAACAGTTTTCTTTAAAAATGCGATTGTATTGACGCTGAATGTCAAAACTTGCAGAGATTTTCCGACTATATCAGATACTTTACACTTTGTACGATTGAGTTTTTCTCCAAAACTATATTAGATACGTAACTCAAACTTTTTGTAGGCTTTAATTGTATTCCATCACACAGGAAAATGCTGAGTACATGAAGTTTTTCAATTGCAAAGCTTCAATTTCTTACAACAGATCGAAGCAGCTTTACTTTAGTAAAATTCGACAACTTTTCAAGGGTAACACAGAGTTTAAACGGGAAAATTTTCTCAGAAAAAATATTTTAATTATGAAATCAATCAATATTCCTGTTCATTAGGCAAGAAGGGTCTTGAAATTCACTTCAGGTTTATCAAATTGTTAACAGTTTTCTTTAAAAATGCGATTGTATTGACGCTGAATGTCAAAACTTGCAGAGATTTTCCGACTATATCAGATACTTTACACTTTGTACGATTGAGTTTTTCTCCAAAACTATATTAGATACGTAACTCAAACTTTTTGTAGGCTTTAATTGTATTCCATCACACAGGAAAATGCTGAGTACATGAAGTTTTTCAATTGCAAAGCTTCAATTTCTTACAACAGATCGAAGCAGCTTTACTTTAGTAAAATTCGACAACTTTTCAAGGGTAACACAGAGTTTAAACGGGAAAATTTCTCAGAAAAAAATATTTTAATTATGAAATCAATCAATATTCCTGTTCATTAGGCAAGAAGGGTCTTGAAATTCACTTTAAGTTTATCAAATTGTTAACAGTTTTCTTTAAAAATGCGATTGTATTGACGCTGAATGTCGAAACTTGCAGAGATTTTCCGACTATATCAGATACTTTACACTTTGTACGATTGAGTTTTTCTCCAAAACTATATAGATACGTAACTCAAACTTTTTGTAGGCTTTAATTGTATTCCATCACACAGGAAAATGCTGAGTACATGAAGTTTTTCAATTGCAAAGCTTCAATTTCTTACAACAGATCGAAGCAGCTTTACTTTAGTAAAATTCGACAACTTTTCAAGGGTAACACAGAGTTTAAACGGGAAAATTTTCAGAAAAATATTTTAATAATGAAAGAAATCAATATTCCTGTTCATTAGGCAAGAAGGGTCTTGAAATTCACTTCAGATTTATCAAATTGTCAACAGTTTTCTTTAAAAATGCGATTGTTTTGACGCTGAATGTCAAAACTTGCAGAGATTTTCCGACTATATCAGATACTTTACACTTTGTACGATTGAGTTTTCTCCAAAACTATATTAGATACGTAACTTCAAACTTTTTGCAGGCTTTAATTGTATTCCATCACACAGGAAAATTACTGGGTACATGAAGTTTTTCAATTGCAAAGCTTCAATTTCTTACAACAGATCGAAGCAGCTTTACTTTAGTAAAATTCGACAACTTTTCAAGGGTAACACAGAGTTTAAACGGGAAAATTTTCTAGAAAAAATATTTTAATTTATGGAATCAATCAATATTCCTGTTCATTAGGCAAGAAGGGTCTTGAAATTCACTTCAGGTTTATCAAATTGTCAACAGTTTTCTTTAAAAATGCGATTGTATTGACGCTGAATGTCCAAACTTTACGAAATTTTCCGACTTTATCAGATACTTTACACTTTGTACGATTGAGTTTTTCTCCAAAACTATATTAGATACGTAACTCAAACTTTTTGTAAGCTTTAATTGTATTCCATCACACAGGAAAATGCTGAGTACATAAAGTTTTTCAATTGCAAAGCCTTAATTTCTTACAGCAGATCGAAGCAGCTTTACTTTAGTAAAATTCGACAACTTTTCAATTGTAACACAGAGTTTAAACGGGAAAATTGTCTCAGAAAAATAATATTAATTAATGAAATAAATCAATATTCCTTTTAATTAGGCAAGAAGGGTCTTGAAATTCACTTTAAGTTTATCAAATTGTTAACACTTTTCTTTAAAAATGCGATTGTTTTGACGCTGAATGTCGAAACTTGCAGAGATTTTCCGACTATATCAGATACTTTACACTTTGTACGATTGAGTTTTTCTCCAAAACTATAATAGATACGTAACTCAAACTTTTTGTAGGCTTTAATTGTATTCAATCACACAGGAAAATGCTGAGTACATGAAGTTTTTCAATTGCAAAGCTTCAATTTCTTACAACAGATCGAAGCAGCTTTACTTTAGTAAAATTGGACAACTTTTTAAGGGTAACACAGAGTTTAAACGGGAAAATTTTCCTAGAAAAAATATTTTAAATAATGAAAGAAATCAATATTCCTGTTCATTAGGCAAGAAGGGTCTTGAAATTCACTTCAGATTTATCAAATTGTCAACAGTTTTCTCAAAAATGCGATTGTTTTGACGCTCAATGTCAAAACTTGCAGAGATTTTGCGACTATATCAGATACTTTACACTTTGTACGATTGAGTTTTTCTTCAAAACTATATTAGATACGTAACTCAAACTTTTTGCAGGCTTTAATTGTATTCCATCACACAGGAAAATGCTGGGTACATGGGCACTTTGGGCCATTTGAGCCGCTTTTAGCCGGTATTAACCGGTTTGGGCCGGTTTGAACCGGTTTAAGCCAGTTTGAACTGGTTTAAGCCAGTTTGAACCAGTTTGAACCGGTTTGACCCATTGGAGCCACTTTGAGCCACTTTGATCCACTTTGGGCCACTTTGGGCCATTTGAGCCACTTTGAGCCGGATTGAGCTGGTGTGAGCCGCTTTTAGCCGGTTTTAACTTGTTTGGGCCGGTTTGAACCGGTTTATGCCAGTTTGAACCAGTTTAAGCCAGTTTCAACCAGTTTGACCCGGTTTGAACGATTGGAGCCACTTTGAGCCACTTTGAGCCACTTTGGGCCACTTTGGGCCATTTGAGCCACTCTGAGCCGGTTTGAGCCGGTTTGAGCCGGTTTCAGCCGGTTTCTGCCAGTTTGAACCGGTTTGGCCCGGTTTGAACCGGTTAAAGCCAAATTAAACCACTTTCACCCGGTTTGACCCATTGGAGCCACTCTGAGCCTATTTGAGCCGGTTTGAGCCACTTTGGGCCACTTTGGGCCATTTGAGCCACTTTGTGCCAGTGTTTGACCATTTGAGCCACTTGGGCCACTTTGGGCAAATTTGGGCCACTTTGAGCCGGTTTGAGCCGGTTTTAACCGGTTTGGGCCGGTTTGAACCGGTTTATGCCAGTTTAAACCAGTTTGACCCGGTTTGACCCTTTTGAGCCACTTTGAGCCACTTTGGGCCACTTTCGGTCATTTGAGCCGGTTTGAGTCGGTTTGAGCCGGCTTGAGCCGGTTTGAACCGGTTTAAGCCAGTTTGAACCGGTTTGGGCCACTTTGGGCCATTTGAGCCACTTTGAGCCATTTTGGGCCACTTTGTGCCAGTTTCTGACCATTTGGGCCACTTTGTGCCATTTGGGCCACTTTGTGCCAGTGTTTGACCATTTGAGCCACTTTAGGCCACTTTGGGCAAATTTGGGCCACTTTGAGCCGGTTTGAGCCGATTTTAACCGCTTTGGGCCGGTTTGAACCGGTTTAAGCTAGTTTAAACCAGTTTGACCCGGTCTGACCCATTGGAGCCACTTTGAGTCACTTTGGGCCACTTTGGGCCATTTTAGGCAATTTGAGACACTTTGAGCCGGTTTGAGCCAGTTTGAACCGGCTTGAGCCGGTTTGAACCGGTTTGAGCCGGTTTGAACCAGTATGGGCCGGTTTGAACCGGTTTTAGCCAGTTTAAACCAGTTTGAACCGGTTTGGCCCGGTTTCACCCATTGGAGCCACTTTGAGCCACTTTGGGCCACTTTGGGCCACTTTGGGCCATTTGAGCCACTCTGAGCCGGTTTTAGCCGGTTTGAGCCGGTTTGAGCCAGTTTGAACCGGTTTGGGCCGGTTTGAACCGTTTTGGCCCGGTTTGACCCATTGGAGCCACTTTGAGCCACTTTGGGCCACTTTGGGCCATTTGAGCCACTTTGAGCCGGTTTCAGCCGGTTTCAGCCGGTTTCAGCCGGTTTCAGCCGGTTTGAACCGGTTTGGGCCAGTTTGAACCGGTTTGGCCCGGTTTGAACAGGTTTAAGCCAAATTAAATCACTTTGACCCGGTTTCACCCATTGGAGCCACTCTGAGCCTGTTTGAGCCAGTTTGAGCCACTTTGGGCCACTTTGGGCCATTTGAGCCACTTTGAGCCAATTTGCGCCACTATGAGCCAAATTGAGCCATTTGAGCCACTTTGGGCCAATTTGGGCCACTTTGGGCCATTTGAGCCACTTTGAGCCGGTTTGAGGCAGTTTGAACCGGTTTGGGCCGGTTTAAACCAGTTTGACCCGGTTTGACCCATTAGAGCCACTTTGAGCCACTTTGAGCCAATTTGGGCCACTTTGGGCCATTTGAGCCACTTTGAGCCATTTTGGGCCACTTTGTGCCAGTTTTTGACCATTTGGGCCACTTTGTGCCATTTGGGCCACTTTGTGCCATTTGGGCCACTTTGTGCCAGTGTTTGACCATTTGAGCCACTTTGGGCCACTTTGGGCAAATTTGGGCCACTTTGGGCCATTTGAGCCACTTTGAGCCGGTTTGAGCCGGTTATAACCGGTTTGGGCCGGTTTGAACCGGTTTAAGCTAGTTTAAAGCAGTTTGACCCGGTCTGACCCATTGGAGCCACTTTGAGCCACTTTGGGCCACTTTGGGCCATTTTAGGCAATTTGAGACACTTTGAGCCGGTTTGAGCCGGTTTGGGCCACTATGAGCCAAATTGAGCCATTTGAGCCACTTTGGGCCAATTTGGGCCACTTTGGGCCATTTGAGCCACTTTGAGCCGGTTTGAGCCGGTTTGAACCGGTTTGAGCCGGTTTTAACCGGTTTGGGCCGGTTTGAACCGGTTTAAGCCAGTTTAAACCGTTTTGGCCCGGTTTGACCCATTGGAGCCACTTTGAGCCACTTTGGGCCACTTTGGGCCATTTGAGCCACTTTGAGCCGATTTGAGCGGGTTTGAACCGGTTTGAGCCGGTTTGAACCGGTTTGGGCCGGTTTGAACCGCTTCAAGCCAGTTTAAACCAGTTTGACCCGGTTTGACCCATTGGAGCCACTCTGAGCCTATTTGAGCCGGCTTGAGCCACTTTGGGCCACTTTGGGCCATTTGAGCCACTTTGAGCCAATTTGGGCCAATTGTGGCCAATTTGGGCCAGTTTGGGCCACTTTGGGCCATTTGAGCCACTTTGAGCCGGTTTGAGCCAGTTTGAACCGGTTTGAGCCAGTTTAAACCAGTTTGACCCGGTTTGACCCATTGGAGCCACTTTGAGTCACTTTGAGCCACTTTGGGCCACTTTGGGCCATTTGAGCCACTTTGAGCCATTTTGGGCCACTTTGTGCCAGTTTTTGACCATTTGGGCCACTTTGTGCCAGTTTTTGACCATTTGGGCCACTTTGTGCCATTTGGGCCACTTTGTGCCATTTGGGCCACTTTGTGCCAGTGTTTGACCATTTGAGCCACTTTGGGCCACTTTGGGCAAATTTGGGCCACTTTGGGCCATTTGAGCGACTTTGAGCCGGTTTGAGCCGGTTTTAACCGGTTTGGGCCGGTTTGAACCGGTTTGAGCTAGTTTAAACCAGTTTGACCCAGTCTGACCCATTGGAGCCACTTTGAGCCACTTTGAGCCACTGTGGGCCACTTTGGGCCATTTGAGCCAGTTTGAACCGGTTTGAGCCAGTTTAAACCAGTTTGACCCGGTTTGACCCATTGGAGCCACTTTGAGTCACTTTGAGCCACTTTGGGCCACTTTGGGCCATTTGAGCCACTTTGAGCCATTTTGGGCCACTTTGTGCCATTTGGGCCACTTTGTGCCAGTGTTTGACCAATTGAGCCACTTTGGGCCACTTTGGGCCAATTTGGGCCACTTTGGGCCATTTGAGCCACTTTGAGCCGGTTTGAGCCACTTTGAGCCGGTTTGAGCCAGTTTGAACCGGTTTGAGCCAGTTTAAACCAGTTTGACCCGGTTTGACCCATTGGAGCCACTTTGAGTCACTTTGAGCCACTTTGGGCCACTTTGGGCCATTTGAGCCACTTTGAGCCATTTTGGGCCACTTTGTGCCAGTTTTGACCATTTGGGCCACTTTGTGCCAGTTTTTGACCATTTGGGCCACTTTGTGCCATTTGGGCCACTTTGTGCCATTTGGGCCACTTTGTGCCACTGTTTGACCATTTGAGCCCCTTTGGGCCATTTTGGGCAAATTTGGGCCACTTTGGGCCATTTGAGCGACTTTGAGCCGGTTTGAGCCGGTTTTAACCGGTTTGGGCCGGTTTGAACCGGTTTGAGCTAGTTCAAACCAGTTTGACCCGGTCTGACCCATTGGAGCCACTTTGAGCCACTTTGAGCCACTCTGGGCCACTCTGGGCCATTTGAGCCAGTTTGAACCGGTTTGAGCCAGTTTAGACCAGTTTGACCCGGTTTGACCCATTGGAGCCACTTTGAGTCACTTTGAGCCACTTTGGGCCACTTTGGGCCATTTGAGCCACTTTGAGCCATTTTGGGCCACTTTGTGCCAGTTTTTGACCATTTGGGCCACTTTGTGCCAGTTTTTGACCATTTGGGCCACTTTGTGCCATTTGGGCCACTTTGTGCCATTTGGGCCACTTTGTGCCATTTGGGCCACTTTGTGCCACTGTTTGACCATTTGAGCCACTTTGGGCCACTTTGGGCAAATTTGGGCCACTTTGGGCCATTTGAGCGACTTTGAGCCGGTTTGAGCCGGTTTTAACCGGTTTGGGTCGGTTTGAACCGGTTTGAGCTAGTTTAAACCAGTTTGACCCGGTCTGACCCATTGGAGCCATTTTGAGCCACTTTGAGCCACTTTGAGCCACTCTGGGCCACTCTGGGCCATTTGAGCCAGTTTGAACCGGTTTGAGCCAGTTTAAACCAGTTTGACCCGGTTTGACCCATTGGAGCCACTTTGAGTCACTTTGAGCCACTTTGGGCCACTTTGTGCCAGTTTTTGACCATTTGGGCCACTTTGTGCCATTTGGGCCACTTTGTGCCATTTGGGCCACTTTGTGCCAGTGTTTGACCATTTGAGCCACCTTGGGCCACTTTGGGCAAATTTGGGCCACTTTGGGCCATTTGAGCCACTTTGAGCGGGTTGAGCCGGTTTTAACCGGTTTGGGCCGGTTTGAACCGGTTTGAGCTAGTTTAAACCAGTTTGACCCGGTCTGACCCATTGGATTCACTTTGAGCCACTTTGAGCCACTTTGAGCCGCTGTGGGCCACTTTGGGCCATTTGAGCCACTCTGAGCCGGTTTGGGCCGGTTTGAACAGGTTTAAGCCAGTTTAAACCAGTTTGACCCGGTTTGACCCATTGGAGCCACTCTGAGCCTGTTTGAGCCAGTTTGAGCCACTTTGGGCCACTTTGGGCCATTTGAGCCACTTTGAGCCAATTTGGGACACTATGAGCCAAATTGAGCCATTTGAGCCACTTTGGGCCAATTTGGGCCACTTTGGGCCATTTGAGCCACTTTGAGCCGGTTTGAGCCGGTTTGAACCGGTTTGAGCCGGTTTTAAACGGGTTTGGGCCGGTTTGAACCGGTTTAAGCCAGTTTAAACCGTTTTGGCCCGGTTTGACTAATTGGAGCCACTTTGAGCCACTTTGGGCCACTTTGGGCCATTTGAGCCACTTTGAGCCGATTTGAGCGGGTTTGAGCCGGTTTGAGCCAGTTTGAACCGGTTTGAGCCAGTTTGAACCGGTTTGAGCCAGTTTTAACCAGTTTGACCCGGTTTGACCCATTGGAGCCACTTTGAGCCACTTTGGGCCACTTTGAGCCACTTTGGGCCACTTTGGGCTACTTTGGGCCATTTGAGCCACTCTGAGCCGGTTTTATCCGGTTTGAGCCGGTTTGAGCCTGTTTGAACCGGTTTGGGCCGGTTTGAACCGTTTTGGCCCGGTTTGACCCATTGCAGCCACTTTGAGCCAATTTGAGCCACTTTGGGCCACTTTGGGCCACTTTAGGCCATTTGAGCCGGTTTGAGTCGGTTTGAGCCGGTTTGAGCCGGTTTGAGCTGGTTTGAACCGGTTTGAACCGGTTTAAGCCAGTTTGAACCGGTTTGGGCCGGTTTAAACAAGTTTGACCCGGTTTGACCCATTGGAGCCACTTTGAGTCACTTTGAGCCACTTTGGGCCACTTTGGGCCATTTGAGCCACTTTGAGCCATTTTGGGCCACTTTGTGCCAGTTTTTGACCATTTGACCACTTTGTGCCAGTTTTGACCATTTGGGCCACTTTGTGCCATTTGGGCCACTTTGTGCCATTTGGGCCACTTTGTGCCAGTGTTTGACCATTTGAGCCACTTTGGGCCACTTTGGGCAAATTTGGGCCATTTTGGGCCATTTGAGCCACTTTGAGCCGGTTTGAGCCGGTTTTAACCGGTTTGGGCCGGTTTGAACCGGTTTAAGCTAGTTTAAACCAGTTTGACCCGTCTGACCCATTGGAGCCACTTTGAGCCACTTTGGGCCATTTTAGGCAATTTGAGACACTTTGAGCCGGTTTGAGCCGGTTTGAACCAGTTTGGGCCGGTTTGAACCGGTTTTAGCCAGTTTAAACCAGTTTTTACCCGTTTTGACCCATTGGAGCCACTTTGAGCCACTTTGAGCCACTTTGAGCCACTTCGGGCCGCTTTGGGCCATTTGAGCCACTCTGAGCCGGTTTGGGCCGGTTTGAACCGGTTTAAGCCAGTTTAAACCAGTTTGACCCGATTTGACCCATTGGAGCCACTTTGAGCCACTTTGAGCCACTTTGGGCCACTTTGGGCCACTTTGGGCCATTTGAGCAACTGTGAGCCGGTTTGAGCCGGTTTGAACCTGTTTGAGCCGGTTTGAACAGGTTTGGGCCGGTTTGACCAATTGGAGCCAGTTTGAGCCACTTTGAGCCATTTTGTGCCACTTTTGGCCATTTGAGCCACTTTGAGCAAATTTGGGCCACTTTGTGCCCGGTTTTGACCATTTGGGCCACTTTGTGCCATTTGGACCACTTTGTGCCAATTTTTGACCATTTGAGCCACTTTGAGCCACTTTGGGCCACTTTGGGCCATTTGAGCCACTTTGAGCCAATTTGGGCCACTTTGTGCCAGTTTTTGACCATTTGAGCCACTTTGTGCCATTTGTGCCACTTTGTGCCAGTTTTTGACCATTTGGGCCACTTTGGGCCATTTGAGCAACTTTGAGCCACTTTGGGCCACTTTGGGCCACTTTGAGCCACTTATGGCCATTTGAGCCACTTTGAGCCACTTTGGGCAACTTTGAGCCAATTTGGGCCACTTTGTGCCAGTTTGTGCCAGTTTTAGACCATTTGGGCCACTTTGTGCCACTTTGGGCCAGTTTGGGCTATTTGAGCCACTTTGGGCCACTTTGGGCCGGTTTGAGCCACTTTGAGCCACTTTGGGCCACTTGGAGCCAAATTGAGCCATTTGAGCCACTTTGAGCCACTTTGGGCCACTTGGAGCCAAATTGAGCCATTTGAGCCACTTTGAGCCACTTTGGGCCACTTTGGGCCACTTTGGGCCACTTTGGGCCATTTTGCGCCA
The DNA here is from genome assembly GCA_003864495.1 of Nemopilema nomurai. Lineage (NCBI taxonomy): Eukaryota > Metazoa > Cnidaria > Scyphozoa > Rhizostomeae > Rhizostomatidae > Nemopilema > Nemopilema nomurai. Next base: position 3,869,939 of record ML133455.1, read on the forward strand.
TTTGAGCCACTTTGAGCCAATTTGGCCATTTTGGGCCATTTTGGGCCACTTTGGGCCATTTGAGCCACTTTGAGCTAATTCGGGTCACTTTGTGCCAGTTTTAGACGATCTGGGCCACTTTGTGCCACTTTGGGCCACTTTGGACCATTTGAGCCACTTTGTGCCACTTTGGGCAACTTTGGGCCAAATTGAGCCATTTGAGCCACTTTGGACCACTTTGGGCCAGTTTGGGACACTTTGGGCCACTTTGAGCCAAATTGAGCGATTTGAGCCACTTTCAGCCACTTTGGGGCACTATGAGCAAAATTGAGCCATTTGAGCCACTTTGGGCCACTTTGGGCCACTTTGGGCCACTTTGGGTCATTTGAGCCACTTTGAGCAAGTTTGAGCCACTTTGGGCCACTTTGGGCCACTTTGGGCCAGTATTTGACCATTTGGGCCACTTTGTGCCATTTGAGCCCCTTTGAGCAGTTTTGACCATTTGGCCACTTTGAACCATTGGAGCCACTTTGAGCCACTGTGGGCCACTATGAGCCAAATTGAGTCATTTGAGCCACTTTGACCCACTTTTGGCCACTTTGGACCACTTTGAGCCACTTTACACTTTGTACGATTGAGTTTTCTCCAAAAACTATATTAGATAGGTAACTCAAACTTTTTGCAGGCTTTAATTGTGTTTCATCACACAAGAAAATGCTGGATAAATGAAGTTTTTCAATTTCAAAGCTTTAATTTCTCACAATAGATCGAAGCGGCCTTACTTTTGAAGAATTCGACAACATCTCAATGGAAACACAGAGTTTAAACGAGAAAATTTTCTCAGAAAAAATATGTTAATTAATAAATTCAATCAATATTCCTGTTCATGGGGTTAGAAGAGTCATGAAATTCACTTCAGTTTATCAAATTGTTAACAGTTCTCTTTAAAAATGCGATAGTATTGACGCTAAATGTCAAAACTTGCAGAGATTTTCCGACTATATTAGATACTTTACACTTTGTACGATTGAGTTTTTCTCCAAAACTATATTAGATAAGTGACTCCAAGTTTTTGCAGGCTTTAATTGTGTTTCATCACACAAGAAAATGCTGGATAAATGAAGTTTTTCAATTTCAAAGCTTTAATTTCTCACAACAGATCGAAGCGGCTTTACTTTTGAAGAATTCGACAACTTCTCAATGGAAACACAGAGTTTAAACGGGAAAATTTCCCAAAAAAATATTTTAATTAAAAATTCATCAATATTCCTGTTCCTTTGGCAAGAGGAGTCATGAAATTCACTTCAAGTTTATCAAATTGTTAACAGTTCTCTTTAAAAATGCGATAGTATTGACGCTAAATGTCAAAACTTGCAGAGATTTTCCGACTATATTAGATACTTTACACTTTGTACGATTGAGTTTTTCTCCAAAACTATATTAGATAAGTGACTCCAAGTTTTTGCAGGCTTTAATTGTGTTTCATCACACAAGAAAATGCTGGATAAATGAAGTTTTTCAATTTCAAAGCTTTAATTTCTCACAACAGATCGAAGCGGCTTTACTTTTGAAGAATTCGACAACTTCTCAATGGAAACACAGAGTTTAAACGGGAAAATGTTCCAAAAAAAATATTTTAAATAAATTCATCAATATTCCTGTTCCTTTGGCAAGAAGTCATGAAATTCACTTCAAGTTTATCAAATTGTTAACAGTTCTCTTTAAAAATGCGATAGTATTGACGCTAAATGTCAAAACTTGCAGAGATTTTCCGACTATATTAGATACTTTACACTTTGTACGATTGAGTTTTTCTCCAAAACTATATTAGATAAGTGACTCCAAGTTTTTGCAGGCTTTAATTGTGTTTCATCACACAAGAAAATGCTGGATAAATGAAGTTTTTCAATTTCAAAGCTTTAATTTCTCACAACAGATCGAAGCGGCTTTACTTTTGAAGAATTCGACAACTTCTCAATGGAAAACAGAGTTTAAACGAAAATTTTCCAAAAAAAATATTTAAATAAAAAAATTCATCAATATAAGAAGAGAAATTCACTTCAAGTTTATCAAATTGTTAACAGTTCTCTTTAAA
>ML133455.1:3876104-3909412 GCA_003864495.1 Nemopilema nomurai
TTACTCAACTTTTTGCAGGCTTTAATGTTTCATCACACAAGAAAATGCTGGATAAATGAAGTTTTTCAATTTCAAAGCTTTAATTTCTCACAACAGATCGAAGCGGCTTTACTTTTGAAGAATTCGACAAATCTTCTCAATGGAAACACAGAGTTTAAACGGGAAAATTTCTGAAAAAATATTTTAATTAATAAATTCAATCAATATTCCTGTTCATGGTTAAAGAGTCATGAAATTCACTTCAAGTTTATCAAATTGTTAACAGTTCTCTTTAAAAATGCGATAGTATTGACGCTAAATGTCAAAACTTGCAGAGATTTTCCGACTATATTAGATACTTTACACTTTGTACGATTGAGTTTTTCTCCAAAACTATATTAGATAAGTGACTCCAAGTTTTTGCAGGCTTTAATTGTGTTTCATCACACAAGAAAATGCTGGATAAATGAAGTTTTTCAATTTCAAAGCTTTAATTTCTCACAATAGATCGAAGCGGCTTTACTTTTGAAGAATTCGACAACATCTCAATGGAAACACAGAGTTTAAACGAAAATTTTTCAAAAAATTTTAATTAAAAATTCAATCAATATTCCTGTTCATGGTTAGAAGAGTCATGAAATTCACTTCAGTTTATCAAATTGTTAACAGTTCTCTTTAAAAATGCGATAGTATTGACGCTAAATGTCAAAACTTGCAGAGATTTTCCGACTATATTAGATACTTTACACTTTGTACGATTGAGTTTTTCTCCAAAACTATATTAGATAAGTGACTCCAAGTTTTTGCAGGCTTTAATTGTGTTTCATCACACAAGAAAATGCTGGATAAATGAAGTTTTTCAATTTCAAAGCTTTAATTTCTCACAACAGATCGAAGCGGCTTTACTTTTGAAGAATTCGACAACTTCTCAATGGAAACACAGAGTTTAAACGAAAATTTTCTCAGAAAAAATATTTAATTAAATAAATTCAATCAATATTCCTGTTCATGGGTTAGAAGAGTCATGAAATTCACTTCAGTTTATCAAATTGTTAACAGTTCTCTTTAAAAATGCGATAGTATTGACGCTAAATGTCAAAACTTGCAGAGATTTTCCGACTATATTAGATACTTTACACTTTGTACGATTGAGTTTTTCTCCAAAACTATATTAGATAAGTGACTCCAAGTTTTTGCAGGCTTTAATTGTGTTTCATCACACAAGAAAATGCTGGATAAATGAAGTTTTTCAATTTCAAAGCTTTAATTTCTCACAACAGATCGAAGCGGCTTTACTTTTGAAGAATTCGACAACTTCTCAATGGAAACACAGAGTTTAAACGGGAAAATTTCCAAAAAAAATATTTTAATAAAAATTCATCAATATTCCTGTTCCTTTGGCAAGAGAGTCATGAAATTCACTTCAAGTTTATCAAATTGTTAACAGTTCTCTTTAAAAATGCGATAGTATTGACGCTAAATGTCAAAACTTGCAGAGATTTTCCGACTATATTAGATACTTTACACTTTGTACGATTGAGTTTTTCTCCAAAACTATATTAGATAAGTGACTCCAAGTTTTTGCAGGCTTTAATTGTGTTTCATCACACAAGAAAATGCTGGATAAATGAAGTTTTTCAATTTCAAAGCTTTAATTTCTCACAACAGATCGAAGCGGCTTTACTTTTGAAGAATTCGACAACTTCTCAATGGAAACACAGAGTTTAAACGGAAAATTTCTCAAAAAAATATTTTAATAAAATTCAATCAATATTCCTGTTCTTGGTTAGAGGAGTCATGAAATTCACTTCAGTTTATCAAATTGTTAACAGTTCTCTTTAAAAATGCGATAGTATTGACGCTAAATGTCAAAACTTGCAGAGATTTTCCGACTATATTAGATACTTTACACTTTGTACGATTGAGTTTTTCTCCAAAACTATATTAGATAAGTGACTCCAAGTTTTTGCAGGCTTTAATTGTGTTTCATCACACAAGAAAATGCTGGATAAATGAAGTTTTTCAATTTCAAAGCTTTAATTTCTCACAACAGATCGAAGCGGCTTTACTTTTGAAGAATTCGACAACTTCTCAATGGAAACACAGAGTTTAAACGAAAATTTTCTCAGAAAAAATATTTAATTAATAAATTCAATCAATATTCCTGTTCATTTAGAAGAGTCATGAAATTCACTTCAGTTTATCAAATTGTTAACAGTTCTCTTTAAAAATGCGATAGTATTGACGCTAAATGTCAAAACTTGCAGAGATTTTCCGACTATATTAGATACTTTACACTTTGTACGATTGAGTTTTTCTCCAAAACTATATTAGATAAGTGACTCCAAGTTTTTGCAGGCTTTAATTGTGTTTCATCACACAAGAAAATGCTGGATAAATGAAGTTTTTCAATTTCAAAGCTTTAATTTCTCACAACAGATCGAAGCGGCTTTACTTTTGAAGAATTCGACAACTTCTCAATGGAAACACAGAGTTTAAACGGGAAAATTTTCTCAGAAAAAATATTTTAATTATAAATTCAATCAATATTCCTGTTCCTTTGGCAAGAAGAGTCATGAAATTCACTTCAAGTTTATCAAATTGTTAACAGTTTCTTTAAAAATGCGATAGTATTGACGCTAAATGTCAAAACTTGCAGAGATTTTCCGACTATATTAGATACTTTACACTTTGTACGATTGAGTTTTTCTCCAAAACTATATTAGATAAGTGACTCCAAGTTTTTGCAGGCTTTAATTGTGTTTCATCACACAAGAAAATGCTGGATAAATGAAGTTTTTCAATTTCAAAGCTTTAATTTCTCACAACAGATCGAAGCGGCTTTACTTTTGAAGAATTCGACAACTTCTCAATGGAAACACAGAGTTTAAACGGGAAAATTTCAAAAAAATATTTTAAATTAAAAAATTCAATCAATATTCCTGTTCCTTTAAAGAGTCATGAAATTCACTTCAAGTTTATCAAATTGTTAACAGTTCTCTTTAAAAATGCGATAGTATTGACGCTAAATGTCAAAACTTGCAGAGATTTTCCGACTATATTAGATACTTTACACTTTGTACGATTGAGTTTTTCTCCAAAACTATATTAGATAAGTGACTCCAAGTTTTTGCAGGCTTTAATTGTGTTTCATCACACAAGAAAATGCTGGATAAATGAAGTTTTTCAATTTCAAAGCTTTAATTTCTCACAACAGATCGAAGCGGCTTACTTTTGAAGAATTCGACAACTTCTCAATGGAAACACAGAGTTTAAACGAAAATTTCTCAAAAAAAATTTTAATTAATAAATTCAATCAATATTCCTGTTCATGGGGAGAAGAGTCATGAAATTCACTTCAAGTTTATCAAATTGTTAACAGTTCTCTTTAAAAATGCGATAGTATTGACGCTAAATGTCAAAACTTGCAGAGATTTTCCGACTATATTAGATACTTTACACTTTGTACGATTGAGTTTTTCTCCAAAACTATATTAGATAAGTGACTCCAAGTTTTTGCAGGCTTTAATTGTGTTTCATCACACAAGAAAATGCTGGATAAATGAAGTTTTTCAATTTCAAAGCTTTAATTTCTCACAACAGATCGAAGCGGCTTTTTTTGAAGAATTCGACAACTTCTCAATGGAAACACAGAGTTTAAACGAAAATTTTCAAAATATTTAATTAATAAATTCAATCAATATTCCTGTTTGGTTAGAAGAGTCATGAAATTCACTTCAGTTTATCAAATTGTTAACAGTTCTCTTTAAAAATGCGATAGTATTGACGCTAAATGTCAAAACTTGCAGAGATTTTCCGACTATATTAGATACTTTACACTTTGTACGATTGAGTTTTTCTCCAAAACTATATTAGATAAGTGACTCCAAGTTTTTGCAGGCTTTAATTGTGTTTCATCACACAAGAAAATGCTGGATAAATGAAGTTTTTCAATTTCAAAGCTTTAATTTCTCACAACAGATCGAAGCGGCTTTACTTTTGAAGAATTCGACAACTTCTCAATGGAAACACAGAGTTTAAACGGGAAAATTTTCCAAAAAAATTTTAAATAAAAATTCATCAATATTCCTGTTCCTTTGGCAAGAGAGTCATGAAATTCACTTCAAGTTTATCAAATTGTTAACAGTTCTCTTTAAAAATGCGATAGTATTGACGCTAAATGTCAAAACTTGCAGAGATTTTCCGACTATATTAGATACTTTACACTTTGTACGATTGAGTTTTTCTCCAAAACTATATTAGATAAGTGACTCCAAGTTTTTGCAGGCTTTAATTGTGTTTCATCACACAAGAAAATGCTGGATAAATGAAGTTTTTCAATTTCAAAGCTTTAATTTCTCACAACAGATCGAAGCGGCTTTACTTTTGAAGAATTCGACAACTTCTCAATGGAAACACAGAGTTTAAACGGAAAATTTTCTCAAAAATATTTTTAATAAATTCAATCAATATTCCTGTTCCTGGTTAGAAGAGTCATGAAATTCACTTCAAGTTTATCAAATTGTTAACAGTTCTCTTTAAAAATGCGATAGTATTGACGCTAAATGTCAAAACTTGCAGAGATTTTCCGACTATATTAGATACTTTACACTTTGTACGATTGAGTTTTTCTCCAAAACTATATTAGATAAGTGACTCCAAGTTTTTGCAGGCTTTAATTGTGTTTCATCACACAAGAAAATGCTGGATAAATGAAGTTTTTCAATTTCAAAGCTTTAATTTCTCACAACAGATCGAAGCGGCTTTACTTTTGAAGAATTCGACAACTTCTCAATGGAAACACAGAGTTTAAACGGGAAAATTTTCTCAGAAAAAATATTTAATTAATAAATTCAATCAATATTCCTGTTCTTTGGCAAGAAGAGTCATGAAATTCACTTCAGTTTATCAAATTGTTAACAGTTCTCTTTAAAAATGCGATAGTATTGACGCTAAATGTCAAAACTTGCAGAGATTTTCCGACTATATTAGATACTTTACACTTTGTACGATTGAGTTTTTCTCCAAAACTATATTAGATAAGTGACTCCAAGTTTTTGCAGGCTTTAATTGTGTTTCATCACACAAGAAAATGCTGGATAAATGAAGTTTTTCAATTTCAAAGCTTTAATTTCTCACAACAGATCGAAGCGGCTTTACTTTTGAAGAATTCGACAACTTCTCAATGGAAACACAGAGTTTAAACGGAAAATTTCTCAAAAAATATTTTAATTAATAAATTCAATCAATATTCCTGTTCATGGTTAGAAGAGTCATGAAATTCACTTCAAGTTTATCAAATTGTTAACAGTTCTCTTTAAAAATGCGATAGTATTGACGCTAAATGTCAAAACTTGCAGAGATTTTCCGACTATATTAGATACTTTACACTTTGTACGATTGAGTTTTTCTCCAAAACTATATTAGATAAGTGACTCCAAGTTTTTGCAGGCTTTAATTGTGTTTCATCACACAAGAAAATGCTGGATAAATGAAGTTTTTCAATTTCAAAGCTTTAATTTCTCACAACAGATCGAAGCGGCTTTACTTTTGAAGAATTCGACAACTTCTCAATGGAAACACAGAGTTTAAACGGGAAAATTTCCAAAAAAATATTTTAATAAAAAATTCATCAATATTCCTGTTCCTTTGGCAAGAGGAGTCATGAAATTCACTTCAAGTTTATCAAATTGTTAACAGTTCTCTTTAAAAATGCGATAGTATTGACGCTAAATGTCAAAACTTGCAGAGATTTTCCGACTATATTAGATACTTTACACTTTGTACGATTGAGTTTTTCTCCAAAACTATATTAGATAAGTGACTCCAAGTTTTTGCAGGCTTTAATTGTGTTTCATCACACAAGAAAATGCTGGATAAATGAAGTTTTTCAATTTCAAAGCTTTAATTTCTCACAACAGATCGAAGCGGCTTTACTTTTGAAGAATTCGACAACTTCTCAATGGAAACACAGAGTTTAAACGGGAAAATTTTCTCAGAAAAAATATTTTAATTATAAATTCAATCAATATTCCTGTTCTTTAAAGAGTCATGAAATTCACTTCAAGTTTATCAAATTGTTAACAGTTCTCTTTAAAAATGCGATAGTATTGACGCTAATGTCAAAACTTGCAGGAGATTTCCGACTATATTAGATACTTTACACTTTGTACGATTGAGTTTTTCTCCAAAACTTTATTAGATAAGTGACTCCAAGTTTTGCAGGCTTTAATTGTGTTTCATCACACAAGAAAATGCTGGATAAATGAAGTTTTTCAATTTCAAAGCTTTAATTTCTCACAACAGATCGAAGCGGCTTTACTTTTGAAGAATTCGACAACTTCTCAATGGAAACACAGAGTTTAAACGGGAAAATGTTCCCAAAAAAAATATTTAAATAAAAAAATTCATCAATATTCCTGTTCCTTTGGCAAGAGGAGTCATGAAATTCACTTCAAGTTTATCAAATTGTTAACAGTTCTCTTTAAAAATGCGATAGTATTGACGCTAAATGTCAAAACTTGCAGAGATTTTCCGACTATATTAGATACTTTACACTTTGTACGATTGAGTTTTTCTCCAAAACTATATTAGATAAGTGACTCCAAGTTTTTGCAGGCTTTAATTGTGTTTCATCACACAAGAAAATGCTAGATAAATGAAGTTTTTCAATTGCAAAGCTTTAATTTCTCACAACAGATCGAAGCGACTTTACTTTTGAAGAATTTGACAACTTCTCAATGGAAAAACAGAGTTTAAACGGGAAAATTTTCTCAGAAAAAATATTTTAATTTATTAAATCAATCAATATTCCTGTCCTTAGGCAAGAAGGGTCATGAAATTCACTTCAAGTTTATCAAATTGTTAACAGTTCTCTTTCAAAATGCGATTGTATTGACGTGAATGTCGAAACTTGCAGAGATTTTCCGACTTATCAGATACTTTACATTTTGTACGAATGAGTTTTTCTCCAAAACTTTGTTAGATAGGTAACTCAAACTTTTTGCAGGCTTTAAATGTATTCCATCACACAAGAAAATGCTGGATCAATGAAGTTTTTCAATTGCAAAGCTTCAATTTCTCACAACAGATCGAAGCGGCTTTACTTTAGTAGAATTTGACAACATCTCAAGGGAAACACAGAATTTAAACGGGAAAAGTTTCTGATAAAAAATATGTTAAACAATAAGTATCGTGTTAAATATAGGTTAAATATGTTAAATAAAGGGGAACACAGAATTTAAACGATTTCAACGTCTGTTATAAATTTGAGGTGTCTAGAATTCGGCTTTCTTGAAATTACAAATGGCAAAAGAACGCAATTCAGAGGAAAGCGCATTTGAACAAATTAGGCATATCTCAGCAAAGAACACTTCTTCTAGTCCAAATACATATTAAACGACACAGTACCGCTCATAACTAATAGCAATAGCCATTTGGTGTCAGCCTGTAAAGCGTTTTCGTTGAAATTTTGTTCATTGAAATTAAAAACGTCCAAAAGATGCTTATTTTCAAGATGTGGAAAAATTTCTCTTTTTACGGCTTCAAAGGCAATAAACCATTGCAACGTCGTTGTTGACTAATAGTGAGTCGTTTGTTATAAGTTTCAGTTGTCTAGAACTATTAAATTCAGCTTTTTTCAAATTACAAATGTCAAAAGAACGCAATTCAGAGGAAAGCGCATTTGAACAAATTTAGGCATATCTCAGCAAAGAACACTTCTTCTATGTCCAAATACATATTAAACGACACAGTACCGCTCATAACTAATAGCAATAGCCATTTGGTTCAGCCTGTAAGCGTTTTCGTTGAAATTTTGTTCATTAATTAAAAACGTCGAAAGATGCTATTTTCAAGATGTGGAAAATTTCTTATTAGCTGCTCTACTGGTTTAAAGCAAATAACCATTACAACGTCGTTGTTGACTAATAGTGAGTCGTTTGTTATAAGTTCAGTTGTCTAGAACTATTAAATTCAGCTTTTTTCAAATTACAAATGTCAAAAGAACGCAATTCAGAGGAAAGCGCATTTGAACAAATTAGGCATATCTCAGCAAAGAACACTTCTTCTATGTCCAAATACATATTAAACGACACAGTACCGCTCATACTAATAGCAATAGCCATTTGGTGTCAGCCTGTAAGCGTTTTCGTTGAAATTTTGTTCATTGAAATTAAAACGTCCAAAGATGCTTATTTTCAAGATGTGGAAAATTTATTTTATTGTTGTTCTACAGCTTTAAAGAAATTTAACCATTGCAACGTCGTTGTTGACTAATAGTGAGTCGTTTGTTATAAGTTTCAGTTGTCTAGAACTATTAAATTCAGCTTTTTTCAAATTACAAATGTCAAAAGAACGCAATTCAGAGGAAAGCGCATTTGAACAAATTAGGCATATCTCAGCAAAGAACACTTCTTCTATGTCCAAATACATATTAAACGACACAGTACCGCTCATAACTAATAGCAATAGCCATTTGGTGTCAGCCTGAAAGCGTTTTCGTTGAAATTTTGTTCATTGAAATTAAAAACGTCCAAAAGATGCTTATTTTCAAGATGTGGAAAATTTTATTTGTTGTTCTAACAGCTTTAAGACAATTTAACCATTGCAACGTCGTTGTTGACTAATAGTGAGTCGTTTGTTATAAGTTTAGTTGTCTAGAACTATTAAATTCAGCTTTTTTCAAATTACAAATGTCAAAAGAACGCAATTCAGAGGAAAGCGCATTTGAACAAATTAGGCATATCTCAGCAAAGAACACTTCTTCTATGTCCAAATACATATTAAACGACACAGTACCGCTCATAACTAATAGCAATAGCCATTTGGTGTCAGCCTGAAAGCGTTTTCGTTGAAATTTTGTTCATTGAAATTAAAAACGTCCAAAAGATGCTTATTTTCAAGATGTGGAAAAATTGCTTTTATTTGTTGTTCTAACAGCTTTAAAGAAATAACCATTGCAACGTCGTTGTTGACTAATAGTGAGTCGTTTGTTATAAGTTTCAGTTGTCTAGAACTATTAAATTCAGCTTTTTTCAAATTACAAATGTCAAAAGAACGCAATTCAGAGGAAAGCGCATTTGAACAAATTTAGGCATATCTCAGCAAAGAACACTTCTTCTATGTCCAAATACATATTAAACGACACAGTACCGCTCATAACTAATAGCAATAGCCATTTGGTGTCAGCCTGAAAGCGTTTTCGTTGAAATTTTGTTCATTGAAATTAAAAACGTCCAAAAGATGCTTATTTTCAAGATGTGGAAAAATTGCTTTTATTTGTTGTTCTAACAGCTTTAAAGGAAATAACCATTACAACGTCGTTGTTGACTAATAGTGAGTCGTTTGTTATAAGTTTCAGTTGTCTAGAACTATTAAATTCAGCTTTTTTCAAATTACAAATGTCAAAAGAACGCAATTCAGAGGAAAGCGCATTTGAACAAATTTAGGCATATCTCAGCAAAGAACACTTCTTCTATGTCCAAATACATATTAAACGACACAGTACCGCTCAACTAATAGCAATAGCCATTTGGTGTCAGCCTGAAAGCGTTTTCGTTGAAATTTTGTTCATTGAAATTAAAAACGTCCAAAAGATGCTTATTTTCAAGATGTGGAAAATTGCTTTTATTTGTTGTTCTAACAGCTTTAAAGACAATTTAACCATTGCAACGTCGTTGTTGACTAATAGTGAGTCGTTTGTTATAAGTTTCAGTTGTCTAGAACTATTAAATTCAGCTTTTTTCAAATTACAAATGTCAAAAGAACGCAATTCAGAGGAAAGCGCATTTGAACAAATTAGGCATATCTCAGCAAAGAACACTTCTTCTATGTCCAAATACATATTAAACGACACAGTACCGCTCATAACTAATAGCAATAGCCATTTGGTTCAGCCTGTAAGCGTTTTCGTTAAAATTTTGTTCATTAATTAAAAACGTCGAAAGATGCTTATTTTCAAGATGTGGAAAATTCTATTGTTGTTCTAGTTTAAAGCAATAACCATTGCAACGTCGTTGTTGACTAATAGTGAGTCGTTTGTTATAAGTTTCAGTTGTCTAGAACTATTAAATTCAGCTTTTTTCAAATTACAAATGTCAAAAGAACGCAATTCAGAGGAAAGCGCATTTGAACAAATTAGGCATATCTCAGCAAAGAACACTTCTTCTATGTCCAAATACATATTAAACGACACAGTACCGCTCATACTAATAGCAATAGCCATTTGGTGTCAGCCTGTAAGCGTTTTCGTTGAAATTTTGTTCATTGTTAAAAACGTCCAAAAGATGCTTATTTTCAAGATGTGGAAAATTTCTTATTAGTTGTTCTACTGTTTAAAGAAATTTAACCATTGCAACGTCGTTGTTGACTAATAGTGAGTCGTTTGTTATAAGTTTCAGTTGTCTAGAACTATTAAATTCAGCTTTTTTCAAATTACAAATGTCAAAAGAACGCAATTCAGAGGAAAGCGCATTTGAACAAATTAGGCATATCTCAGCAAAGAACACTTCTTCTATGTCCAAATACATATTAAACGACACAGTACCGCTCATAACTAATAGCAATAGCCATTTGGTGTCAGCCTGAAAGCGTTTTCGTTGAAATTTTGTTCATTGAAATTAAAAACGTCCAAAAGATGCTTATTTTCAAGATGTGGAAAAATTGCTTTTATTTTGTTCTAACAGCTTTAAAGCAAATAACCATTGCAACGTCGTTGTTGACTAATAGTGAGTCGTTTGTTATAAGTTTCAGTTGTCTAGAACTATTAAATTCAGCTTTTTTCAAATTACAAATGTCAAAAGAACGCAATTCAGAGGAAAGCGCATTTGAACAAATTTAGGCATATCTCAGCAAAGAACACTTCTTCTATGTCCAAATACATATTAAACGACACAGTACCGCTCATAACTAATAGCAATAGCCATTTGGTGTCAGCCTGTAAGCGTTTTCGTTGAAATTTTGTTCATTGAAATTAAAAACGTCCAAAAGATGCTTATTTTCAAGATGTGGAAAATTCTTATTAGCTGCTCTACTAGTTTAAAGGCAAATAACCATTACAACGTCGTTGTTGACTAATAGTGAGTCGTTTGTTATAAGTTTCAGTTGTCTAGAACTATTAAATTCAGCTTTTTTCAAATTACAAATGTCAAAAGAACGCAATTCAGAGGAAAGCGCATTTGAACAAATTAGGCATATCTCAGCAAAGAACACTTCTTCTATGTCCAAATACATATTAAACGACACAGTACCGCTCATAACTAATAGCAATAGCCATTTTGTCAGCCTGTAAGCGTTTTCGTTGAAATTTTGTTCATTGAAATTAAAAACGTCCAAAAGATGCTTATTTTCAAGATGTGGAAAATTTTTATATTGTTTTCTACAGCTTTAAAGACAATTTAACCATTGCAACGTCGTTGTTGACTAATAGTGAGTCGTTTGTTATAAGTTTCAGTTGTCTAGAACTATTAAATTCAGCTTTTTTCAAATTACAAATGTCAAAAGAACGCAATTCAGAGGAAAGCGCATTTGAACAAATTAGGCATATCTCAGCAAAGAACACTTCTTCTATGTCCAAATACATATTAAACGACACAGTACCGCTCATAACTAATAGCAATAGCCATTTGGTGTCAGCCTGAAAGCGTTTTCGTTGAAATTTTGTTCATTGAAATTAAAAACGTCCAAAGATGCTTATTTTCAAGATGTGGAAAATTTCTATTAGCTGCTCTACTTTCAAAGCAAAAACCATTGCAACGTCGTTGTTGACTAATAGTGAGTCGTTTGTTATAAGTTCAGTTGTCTAGAACTATTAAATTCAGCTTTTTTCAAATTACAAATGTCAAAAGAACGCAATTCAGAGGAAAGCGCATTTGAACAAATTAGGCATATCTCAGCAAAGAACACTTCTTCTATGTCCAAATACATATTAAACGACACAGTACCGCTCATAACTAATAGCAATAGCCATTTGGTGTCAGCCTGAAAGCGTTTTCGTTGAAATTTTGTTCATTGAAATTAAAAACGTCCAAAAGATGCTTATTTTCAAGATGTGGAAAATTTTTTATTGTTGTTCTACAGCTTTAAAGACAATTTAACCATTGCAACGTCGTTGTTGACTAATAGTGAGTCGTTTGTTATAAGTTTCAGTTGTCTAGAACTATTAAATTCAGCTTTTTTCAAATTACAAATGTCAAAAGAACGCAATTCAGAGGAAAGCGCATTTGAACAAATTAGGCATATCTCAGCAAAGAACACTTCTTCTATGTCCAAATACATATTAAACGACACAGTACCGCTCATACTAATAGCAATAGCCATTTGGTGTCAGCCTGTAAGCGTTTTCGTTGAAATTTTGTTCATTGAAATTAAAAACGTCCAAAAGATGCTTATTTTCAAGATGTGGAAAATTTCTTATTGTTGCTCTACAGTTTAAAGCAAATAACCATTACAACGTCGTTGTTGACTAATAGTGAGTCGTTTGTTATAAGTTCAGTTGTCTAGAACTATTAAATTCAGCTTTTTTCAAATTACAAATGTCAAAAGAACGCAATTCAGAGGAAAGCGCATTTGAACAAATTAGGCATATCTCAGCAAAGAACACTTCTTCTATGTCCAAATACATATTAAACGACACAGTACCGCTCATAACTAATAGCAATAGCCATTTGGTGTCAGCCTGAAAGCGTTTTCGTTGAAATTTTGTTCATTGAAATTAAAAACGTCCAAAAGATGCTTATTTTCAAGATGTGGAAAATTGCTTTTATTTGTTGTTCTAACAGCTTTAAAGACAATTTAACCATTGCAACGTCGTTGTTGACTAATAGTGAGTCGTTTGTTATAAGTTTCAGTTGTCTAGAACTATTAAATTCAGCTTTTTTCAAATTACAAATGTCAAAAGAACGCAATTCAGAGGAAAGCGCATTTGAACAAATTAGGCATATCTCAGCAAAGAACACTTCTTCTATGTCCAAATACATATTAAACGACACAGTACCGCTCATAACTAATAGCAATAGCCATTTGGTTTCAGCCTGTAAGCGTTTTCGTTAAAATTTTGTTCATTGAAATTAAAAACGTCCAAAAGATGCTTATTTTCAAGATGTGGAATAATTTCTCTATTAGCTGCTCTACTGGTTTCAAAGGCAAATAAACCATTACAACGTCGTTGTTGACTAATAGTGAGTCGTTTGTTAGAAGTTAAAGGTGTGTAGAACTATTAAATTCAGTTTTTTTCAAATTACAAATGTCAAAAGAACGCAATTCAGAGGAAAGCGCATTTGAACAAATTAGGCATATCTCAGCAAAGAACACTTCTTCTATGTCCAAATACATATTAAACGAACAGTACCGCTCATTACTAATAGCAATAGCCATTTGGTGTCAGCCTGTAAGCGTTTTCGTTGAAATTTTGTTCATTGAAATTAAAACGTCCAAAAGATGCTTATTTTCAAGATGTGGAAAATTTTTTATATGTTGTTCTACAGCTTTAAAGACAATTTAACCATTGCAACGTCGTTGTTGACTAATAGTGAGTCGTTTGTTATAAGTTTCAGTTGTCTAGAACTATTAAATTCAGCTTTTTTCAAATTACAAATGTCAAAAGAACGCAATTCAGAGGAAAGCGCATTTGAACAAATTAGGCATATCTCAGCAAAGAACACTTCTGTTATGTCCAAATACATATTAAACGACACAGTACCGCTCATAACTAATAGCAATAGCCATTTGGTGTCAGCCTGTAAGCGTTTTCGTTGAAATTTTGTTCATTGAAATTAAAAACGTCCAAAGATGCTTATTTTCAAGATGTGGAAAAATTTTTTTTATTTGTTCTACAGCTTTAAAGGCAAAAAACCATTACAACGTCGTTGTTGACTAATAGTGAGTCGTTTGTTATAAGTTCAGTTGTCTAGAACTATTAAATTCAGCTTTTTTCAAATTACAAATGTCAAAAGAACGCAATTCAGAGGAAAGCTCATTAGAACAAATTAGGCATATCTCAGCAAAGAACACTTCTTCTATGTCCAAATACATATTAAACGACACAGTACCGCTCATACTAATAGCAATAGCCATTTGGTGTCAGCCTGAAAGCGTTTTCGTTGAAATTTTGTTCATTGAAATTAAAAACGTCCCAAAGATGCTTATTTTCGAAATTGCTTTTATTTTGTTCTACAGCTTTAAAGACAATTTAACCATTGCAACGTCGTTGTTGACTAATAGTGAGTCGTTTGTTATAAGTTTGAGGTGTCTAGAACTTAATTCAGCTTTTTTCAAATTACAAATGTCAAAAGAACGCAATTCAGAGGAAAGCTCATTTGAACAAATTTAGGCATATCTCAGCAAAGAACACACTTCTTTGTCCAAACATATTAAACGACACAGTACCGCTCATAACTAATAGCAATAGCCATTTGGTGTCAGCCTGAAAGCGTTTTCGTTGAAATTTTGTTCATTGAAATTAAAAACGTCCAAAAGATGCTTATTTTCAAGATGTGGAAAATTTCTTTTATTGTTGTTCTACAGCTTAAAGACAATTTAACCATTGCAACGTCGTTGTTGACTAATAGTGAGTCGTTTGTTATAAGAAGTTGTCTAGAACTATTAAATTCACCTTTTTTCAAATTACAAATGTCAAAAGAACGCAATTCAGAGGAAAGCGCATTTGAACAAATTAGGCATATCTCAGCAAAGAACACTTCTTCTATGTCCAAATACATATTAAACGACACAGTACCGCTCATTACTAATAGCAATAGCCATTTGGTTTCAGCCTGTAAGCGTTTTCGTTAAAATTTTGTTCATTTAAGTTAAAAACGGTCGAAAGATGCCTATTTTCAAGATGTGGAAAAATTTCTCTTTTAACCGGCTTCAAAGAAATCTTAAGCATAGCAACGTTGTTGGTTGCCAAAGTGAGTCGTTTGTTATAAGTTTGAGGTGTCTAGATTTATTAATTTTAGCTTTTTTTGAAATTACAAATGTCAAAGGAACGCAATTCAGAGGAAAGCGCATTTGAACAAATTAGGCATATCTCAGCAAAGAACACTTCTTCTATGTACATATACATATTAAACGACACAGTACCGCTCATAACTAATAGCAATAGCCATTTGGTTTCAGCCTGTAAGCGTTTTCGTTAAAATTTTATTCATTGAAGTTAAAAACGGTCGAAAGATACCTATTTTCAAGATGTGGAATAATTTCTCTATTAGCTGCTCTACTGGTGTCAAAGGCAAATAAACCATTACAACGTCGTTGTTGACTAATAGTGAGTCGTTTGTTAGAAGAGGTGTGTAGAACTATTAAATTCAGCTTTTTTCAAATTACAAATGTCAAATAAACGCAATTCAGAGGAATGCGCATTTGAACAAATTAAGCATATCTCAGCAAAGATATTTCTTATCAACCTGTAAGCGTTTTTAATGAAATTTTGTTCTATGAAATTAGGAACTTTCAAAAGATGCCTATTTTCAAGATCTGGAAAAATTGCTCTTATTTCCTTCTCTACCGGATAAACACTCGTAAAATTAGAATAATTTTTAAGGGTAACAACAATTTTAAACGGAAAAAGTTTCTCGAGAAAAAGGTTCTATTTATTAACTCAATCATGATTTCTGTCCAAAACGATAAAGGGATCCACGAAATTCAGCTCAAATTTATAAAATCATTAATAGCTTTCTTTAAAATTGCAATTGTATTCACGCTGTATATCAAAATCTGCAGAGAATTTTCGAACTTCTCAAATACTTTACACATTGTACGCTTGAGTTTCTCTCAAAAACTATATTAGATACGTAACTCAAACTTTTTGCAGGCTTAAATTGTATTCCATCACACAGGAAAATGCTTGGTAGATGAAGTATTTTAATTGCAAAGCTTTGATTTCATACAACAGATCAAAGCCGTTATATACTCGTATAGTCCGAAAGCTTTTCAAAGGCAACACAGAATTTAAACGGTAAAATTTTCTCAAAAATAGTTTTTTTATTAATTATCTCACTTAATAATCCTGTTACATAGATTAAAAGGATCACGAAATTCAGCTCAAATTTATCACATTAGTAATAGTTTTCTTCAAAATTGCGATTGTATTGACGCTGTATATCAAAATCTGCAGAGATGTTTCGATCATCTCAAATACTTTACACTTTGTACGATTGAGTTTTTCTCAAAAACTATATTAGATACGTAACTCAAACTTGTTGTAGGCATTAATTGTATTCCATCACACAGGAAAATGCTTGGTATGAAGTTTTTAATTGCAAAGCTTTAATTTCGCACAACACAAAGCGGCTATATACTCGTAGAATTCGAAAGCTTCTCAAGGGTATCAATGATTTTAAACGGGAAAATTTTCTCGAAAAAAAAATTTGATCAATTAACTCAATCATGATTTCTGTTCAAAACGTTAAAGGATCACGAAATTCAGCTCAAGTTTATCAAATCATCAATAGTTTTCTTCAAAACTGCGATTGTATTGACAATGTATATCAAAATCTGCAGAGATTTTCGATCATCCCAAAGACTTTACACTTTGTACGATTAAGTTTTTCTCAAAAACTATATTAGTACGTAACTCAAACTTGTTGCAGGCTTAATTGTATTCCATCACACAGGAAAATGCTGGGTAAATGAAGTTTTTAATTGCAAAGCTTTGATTTCATCACCATATCGAAGCTGTTTACATTTGTAAGTCGAAAGCTTTTCAAGGCAACACAGAATTTAAACGGTAAAATTTTTTCAAAAATAGTTTTTATTAATTACTCACTTAATAATCCTGTTACATAGATTAAAAGGATCACGAAATTCAGCTCGAATTTATCAAATAATCAATAGTTTTCTTATAAATTGCGATTGTATTGCGCTGTATATCAAAATCTGCAGAGATGTTTCGATCATCTCAAATACTTTACACTTTGTACGATTGAGTTTTTCTCAAAAACTATATTAGATACGTAACTCAAACTTGTTGTAGGCTTATTGTATTCCATCACACAGGAAAATGCTGGGTATATGAAGTTTTTTAATTGCAAAGCTTTAATTTCGCACAACAGATCAAAGCGGCTATACATTTGTAGAAGTCGAAAGCTTTTCAAGGGCAACACAGAATTTAAACGGTAAAATTTTCTCAAAAATAGTTTTTTTATTAATTATCTCACTTAATAATCCTGTTACATAGATTAAAGGAGCACGAAATTCAGCTCAAATTTATCAAATCATCAATAGTTTTCTTAAAATTGCGATTGTATTGCGCTGTATATCAAAATCTGCAGAGATGTTTCGATCATCTCAAATACTTTACACTTTGTACGATTGAGTTTTTCTCAAAAACTATATTAGATACGTAACTCAAACTTGTTGTAGGCTTTACTTGTATTCCATCACACAGGAAAATGCTGGTATAGGAAGTTTTTTAATTGCAAAGCTTTAATTTCGCACAACAGATCAAAGCGGTTATATACTCGTAGAATTCGAAAGCTTCTCAAGGGTATCAATGATTTTAAACGGGAAAATTTCTCGAAAAAAAATTTTGATCAATTAACTCAATCATGATTTCTGTTCAAAACGTTAAAGGGATCACGAAATTCAGCTCAAGTTTATCAAATCATCAATAGTTTTCTTCAAAATTGCGATTGTATTGACAATGTATATCAAAATCTGCAGAGATTTTCGATCATCCCAAAGACTTTACACTTTGTACGATTGAGTTTTTCTCAAAAACTATATTAGGTACGTAACTCAAACTTGTTGCAGGCTTCAATTGTATTCCATCACACAGGAAAATGCTGGGTAAATGAAGTTTTTAATTGCAAAGCTTTGATTTCATTCACCATATCGAAGCTGTTTTACATTTGTAGAAGTCGAAAGCTTTTCAAGGGCAACACAGAATTTAAACGGTAAAATTTTCTCAAAAATAGTTTTTTATTAATTATCTCACTTAATAATCCTGTTACATAGATTAAAAGGATCACGAAATTCAGCTCAATTTATCAAATCATCAATAGTTTTCTTAAAATTGCGATTGTATTGCGCTGTATATCAAAATCTGCAGAGATTTTCGATCATCTCAAATACTTTACACTTTGTACGATTGAGTTTTTCTCAAAAACTATATTAGATACGTAACTCAAACTTGTTGTAGGCTTCAATTGTATTCCATCACACAGGAAAATGCTGGTATAGGAAGTTTTTAATTGCAAAGCTTTAATTTCACAACAGATCAAAGCGGTTACATTTGTAGAAGTCGAAAGCTTTTCAAGGGCAACACAGAATTTAAACGGTAAAATTTTCTCAAAAATAGTTTTTTTATTAATTATCTCACTTAATAATCCTGTTACATAGATTAAAAGGATCACGAAATTCAGCTCAAATTTATCAAATCATCAATAGTTTTCTTCAAAATTGCGATTGTATTGGCGCTGTATATCAAAATCTGCAGAGATGTTTCGATCATCTCAAATACTTTACACTTTGTACGATTGAGTTTTTCTCAAAAACTATATTAGATACGTAACTCAAACTTGTTGTAGGCTTTAATTGTATTCCATCACACAGGAAAATGCTGGGTATAGGAAGTTTTTAATTGCAAAGCTTTAATTTCGCACAACAGATCAAAGCGGTTATATACTCGTAGAATTCGAAAGCTTCTCAAGGGTATCAATGATTTTAAACGGGAAAATTTCTCGAAAGAAAAATTTTGATCAATTAATTCAATCATGATTTCTGTTCAAAAGTTAAAGGGATCACGAAATTCAGCTCAAGTTTATCAAATCATCAATAGTTTTCTTCAAAACTGCGATTGTATTGACAATGTATATCAAAATCTGCAGAGATTTTTCGATCATCTCAAACTTTACACTTTGTACGATTGAGTTTTTCTCAAAAACTATATTAGTACGTAACTCAAACTTGTTGCAGGCTTAATTGTATTCCATCACACAGGAAAATGCTGGGTAAATGAAGTTTTCTAATTGCAAAGCTTTGATTTCATTCACCATATCGAAGCTGCTTTACATTTGTAGAAGTCGAAAGCTTTTCAAGGGCAACACAGAATTTAAACGGTAAAATTTTCTCAAAAATAGTTTTTTATTAATTATCTCACTTAATAATCCTGTTACATAGATTAAAAGGATCACGAAATTCAGCTCAAATTTATCAAATCATAATAGTTTTCTTAAAATTGCGATTGTATTGGCGCTGTATATCAAAATCTGCAGAGATGTTTCGATCATCTCAAATACTTTACACTTTGTACGATTGAGTTTTTCTCAAAAACTATATTAGATACGTAACTCAAACTTGTTGTAGGCTTTACTTGTATTCCATCACACAGGAAAATGCTGGGTATAGGAAGTTTTTTAATTGCAAAGCTTTGATTTCACAACAGATCAAAGCGGCTATATACTCGTAGAATTCGAAAGCTTCTCAAGGGTATCAATGATTTTAAACGGGAAAATTTTCTCGAAAAAAAAATTTTGATTAATTACCTCAATCATGATTTCTGTTCAAAAGTTAAAGGATCACGAAATTCAGCTCAAGTTTATCAAATCATCAATAGTTTTCTTCAAAATTGCGATTGTATTGACTGTATATCAAAATCTGCAGAGATTTTCGATCATCTCAAAGACTTTACACTTTGTACGATTGAGTTTTTCTCAAAAACTATATTAGATACGTAACTCAAACTTGTTGCAGGCTTTAATTGTATTCCATCACACAGGAAAATGCTGGTAGAAGTTTTTAATTGCAAAGCTTTTTTCTACAACAGATCAAAGCGGTTATACATTTGTAGAAGTCGAAAGCTTTTCAAGGGCAACACAGAATTTAAACGGTAAAATTTTCTCAAAAATAGTTTTTTTATTAATTATCTCACTTAATAATCCTGTTACATAGATTAAAAGGATCACGAAATTCAGCTCAAATTTATCAAATCATCAATAGTTTTCTTCAAAATTGCGATTGTATTGGCGCTGTATATCAAAATCTGCAGAGATGTTTCGATCATCTCAAATACTTTACACTTTGTACGATTGAGTTTTTCTCAAAAACTATATTAGATACGTAACTCAAACTTGTTGTAGGCTTTAATTGTATTCCATCACACAGGAAAATGCTTGGTAGATGAAGTTTTTAATTGCAAAGCTTTAATTTCGCACAACAGATCAAAGCGGTTATATACTCGTAGAATTCGAAAGCTTTCAAGGGTATCAATGATTTTAAACGGGAAAATTTTCTCGAAAAAAATTTTGATTAATTAACTCAATCATGATTTCTGTTCAAAGTTAAAGGATCACGAAATTCAGCTCAAGTTTATCAAATCATCAATAGTTTTCTTCAAAATTGCGATTGTATTGATGGCTATATCAAAATCTGCAGAGATTTTTCGATCATCTCAAAAGACTTTACACTTGTACGATTGAGTTTTTCTCAAAAACTATATAGATACGTAACTCAAACTTGTTGCAGGCTTTAATTGTATTCCATCACACAGGAAAATGCTGGTAATGAAGTTTTTAATTGCAAAGCTTTGATTTCATACCAGATCAAAGCGGCTTTACATTTGTAGAAGTCGAAAGCTTTTCAAGGGCAACACAGATTTTAAACGGTAAAATTTTCTCAAAAATAATTTTTATTAATTATCTCACTTAATAATCTGTTACATAGATTAAAGGATCACGAAATTCAGCTCAAATTTATCAAATCATCAATAGTTTTCTTCAAAATTGCGATTGTATTGCGCTGTATATCAAAATCTGCAGAGATGTTTCGATCATCTCAAATACTTTACACTTTGTACGATTGAGTTTTTCTCAAAAACTATATTAGATACGTAACTCAAACTTGTTTACAGGCTTTAATTGTATTCCATCACACAGGAAAATGCTGGGTATGAAGTTTTTAATTGCAAAGCTTTGATTTCACAACAGATCAAAGCGGCTATATACTCGTAGAATTCGAAAGCTTTCAAGGGTATCAATGATTTTAAACGGGAAAATTTCTCGAAAAAAAATTTTGATCAATTAACTCAATCATGATTTCTGTTCAAAAGTTAAAGGATCACGAAATTCAGCTCAAGTTTATCAAATCATCAATAGTTTTCTTCAAAATTGCGATTGTATTGACTGTATATCAAAATCTGCAGAGATTTTTCGATCATCTCAAAGACTTTACACTTTGTACGATTGAGTTTTTCTCAAAAACTATATTAGATACGTAACTCAAACTTGTTGCAGGCTTAATTGTATTCCATCACACAGGAAAATGCTGGGTTAATGAAGTTTTTTAATTGCAAAGCTTTAATTTCGCACAACAGATCAAAGCGGCTATACATTTGTAGAAGTCGAAAGCTTTTCAAGGGCAACACAGAATTTAAACGGTAAAATTTTCTCAAAAATAGTTTTTTATTAATTATCTCACTTAATAATCCTGTTACATAGATTAAAAGGATCACGAAATTCAGCTCAAATTTATCAAATCATCAATAGTTTTCTTAAAATTGCGATTGTATTGGCGCTGTATATCAAAATCTGCAGAGATGTTTCGATCATCTCAAATACTTTACACTTTGTACGATTGAGTTTTTCTCAAAAACTATATTAGATACGTAACTCAAACTTGTTGTAGGCTTTACTTGTATTCCATCACACAGGAAAATGCTGGGTATAGGAAGTTTTTAATTGCAAAGCTTTAATTTCGCACAACAGATCAAAGCGGCTATATACTCGTAGAATTCGAAAGCTTCTCAAGGGTATCAATGATTTTAAACGGGAAAATTTCTCGAAAAAAAATTTTGATCAATTAATTCAATCATGATTTCTGTTCAAAACGTTAAAGGGATCACGAAATTCAGCTCAAGTTTATCAAATCATCAATAGTTTTCTTCAAAATTGCGATTGTATTGACAATGTATATCAAAATCTGCAGAGATTTTTCGATCATCCAAAGACTTTACACTTTGTACGATTAAGTTTTTCTCAAAAACTATATTAGTACGTAACTCAAACTTGTTGCAGGCTTAATTGTATTCCATCACACAGGAAAATGCTGGGTAATGAAGTTTTCTAATTGCAAAGCTTTGATTTCATTCACCATATCGAAGCTGCTTTACATTTGTAGAAGTCGAAAGCTTTTCAAGGGCAACACAGAATTTAAACGGTAAAATTTCTCAAAAATAGATTTTTTATTAATTATCTCACTTAATAATCCTGTTACATAGATTAAAAGGATCACGAAATTCAGCTCAAATTTATCAAATCATCAATAGTTTTCTTCAAAACTGCGATTGTATTGACAATGTATATCAAAATCTGCAGAGATTTTCGATCATCTCAAATACTTTACACTTTGTACGATTGAGTTTTTCTCAAAACTATATTAGATACGTAACTCAAACTTGTTGCAGGCTTTAATTGTATTCCATCACACAGGAAAATGCTGGGTAAATGAAGTTTTCTAATTGCAAAGCTTTGATTTCACAACAGATCAAAGCTGCTATACATTTGTAGAAGTCGAAAGCTTTTCAAGGGCAACACAGAATTTAAACGGTAAAATTTTCTCAAAAATAGTTTTTTATTAATTATCTCACTTAATAATCCTGTTACATAGATTAAAAGGATCACGAAATTCAGCTCAAATTTATCAAATCATCAATAGTTTTCTTCAAAATTGCGATTGTATTGGCGCTGTATATCAAAATCTGCAGAGATTTTTCGATCATCTCAAATACTTTACACTTTGTACGATTGAGTTTTTCTCAAAAACTATATTAGATACGTAACTCAAACTTGTTGCAGGCATTAATTGTATTCCATCACACAGGAAAATGCTGGGTATAGGAAGTTTTTTAATTGCAAAGCTTTAATTTCGCACAACAGATCAAAGCGGCTATATACTCGTAGAATTCGAAAGCTTCTCAAGGGTATCAATGATTTTAAACGGGAAAATTTTCTCGAAAAAAAATTTTGATCAATTAACTCAATCATGATTTCTGTTCAAAACGTTAAAGGGATCACGAAATTCAGCTCAAGTTTATCAAATCATCAATAGTTTTCTTCAAAATTGCGATTGTATTGACGCTGTATATCAAAATCTGCAGAGATTTTTCGATCATCCAAAGACTTTACACTTTGTACGATTAAGTTTTTCTCAAAAACTATATTAGGTACGTAACTCAAACTTGTTGCAGGCTTCAATTGTATTCCATCACACAGGAAAATGCTGGGTAAATGAAGTTTTCTAATTGCAAAGCTTTGATTTCATTCACAGATCAAAGCTGCTTTACATTTGTAGAAGTCGAAAGCTTTTCAAGGGCAACACAGAATTTAAACGGTAAAATTTTCTATAAAAAAGTTTTTTATTAATTATCTCACTTAATAATCCTGTTACATAGATTAAAAGGATCACGAAATTCAGCTCAAATTTATCAAATCATCAATAGTTTTCTTCAAAATTGCGATTGTATTGACGCTGTATATCAAAATCTGCAGAGATTTTCGATCATCTCAAATACTTTACACTTTGTACGATTGAGTTTTTCTCAAAAACTATATTAGATACGTAACTCAAACTTGTTTACAGGCTTTAATTGTATTCCATCACACAGGAAAATGCTGGTAGATGAAGTATTTTAATTGCAAAGCTTTGATTTCATACAACAGATCAAAGCGGTTATACACTCGTATAATTCGAAAGCTTTTCAAGGGTATCAATGATTTTAAACGGGAAAATTTTCTCGAAAAAAAATTTTGATCAATTAACTCAATCATGATTTCTGTTCAAAAAGTTAAAGGGATCACGAAATTCAGCTCAAATTTATCACATTAGTAATAGTTTTCTTCAAAATTGCGATTGTATTGACGCTGTATATCAAAATCTGCAGAGATTTTCGATCATCTCAAATACTTTACACTTTGTACGATTGAGTTTTTCTCAAAAACTATATTAGATACGTAACTCAAACTTGTTGTAGGCTTTAATTGTATTCCATCACACAGGAAAATGCTGGGTATAGGAAGTTTTTAATTGCAAAGCTTTAATTTCGCACAACATCAAAGCGGTTATATACTCGTAGAATTCGAAAGCTTCTCAAGGGTATCAATGATTTTAAACGGGAAAATTTTCTCGAAAAAAAAATTTTGATCAATTAACTCAATCATGATTTCTGTTCAAAACGTTAAAGGGATCACGAAATTCAGCTCAAGTTTATCAAATCATCAATAGTTTTCTTCAAAATTGCGATTGTATTGACGCTGTATATCAAAATCTGCAGAGATTTTTCGATCATCTCAAAGACTTTACACTTTGTACGATTGAGTTTTTCTCAAAAACTATATTAGGTACGTAACTCAAACTTGTTGCAGGCTTAATTGTATTCCATCACACAGGAAAATGCTGGTAAATGAAGTTTTCTAATTGCAAAGCTTTGATTTCATTCACCATATCGAAGCTGCTTTACATTTGTAGAAGTCGAAAGCTTTTCAAGGGCAACACAGAATTTAAACGGTAAAATTTTCTAAAAATAGTTTTTTTATTAATTATCTCACTTAATAATCCTGTTACATAGATTAAAAGGATCACGAAATTCAGCTCAAATTTATCAAATCATCAATAGTTTTCTTCAAAATTGCGATTGTATTGGCGCTGTATATCAAAATCTGCAGAGATGTTTCGATCATCTCAAATACTTTACACTTTGTACGATTGAGTTTTTCTCAAAAACTATATTAGATACGTAACTCAAACTTGTTGTAGGCTTTACTTGTATTCCATCACACAGGAAAATGCTGGGTATAGGAAGTTTTTTAATTGCAAAGCTTTAATTTCGCACAACAGATCAAAGCGGCTATATACTCGTAGAATTCGAAAGCTTCTCAAGGGTATCAATGATTTTAAACGGGAAAATTTCTCGAAAAAAAAATTTTGATCAATTAACTCAATCATGATTTCTGTTCAAAACGTTAAAGGGATCACGAAATTCAGCTCAAGTTTATCAAATCATCAATAGTTTTCTTCAAAATTGCGATTGTATTGACGCTGTATATCAAAATCTGCAGAGATTTTTCGATCATCTCAAATACTTTACACTTTGTACGATTGAGTTTTTCTCAAAAACTATATTAGGTACGTAACTCAAACTTGTTACAGGCTTTAATTGTATTCCATCACACAGGAAAATGCTGGTAGATGAAGTTTTAATTGCAAAGCTTTGATTTCATACAACAGATCAAAGCGGTTATACACTCGTATAATTCGAAAGCTTTTCAAGGGTATCAATGATTTTAAACGGGAAAATTTTCTCGAAAAAAAATTTTGATTAAACTCAATCATGATTTCTGTTCAAAAGTTAAAGGATCACGAAATTCAGCTCAAATTTATCAAATCATCAATAGTTTTCTTCAAAATTGCGATTGTATTGACGCTGTATATCAAAATCTGCAGAGATTTTCGATCATCTCAAATACTTTACACTTTGTACGATTGAGTTTTTCTCAAAAACTATATTAGATACGTAACTCAAACTTGTTTAGGCTTTAATTGTATTCCATCACACAGGAAAATGCTGGTATGAAGTTTTTAATTGCAAAGCTTTGATTTCACAACAGATCAAAGCGGCTATATACTCGTAGAATTCGAAAGCTTTTCAAGGGTATCAATGATTTTAAACGGGAAAATTTTCTCGAAAAAAAATTTTGATAATTAACTCAATCATGATTTCTGTTCAAAAGTTAAAGGATCACGAAATTCAGCTCAAATTTATCAAATCATCAATAGTTTTCTTCAAAATTGCGATTGTATTGACGCTGTATATCAAAATCTGCAGAGATTTTCGATCATCTCAAATACTTTACACTTTGTACGATTGAGTTTTTCTCAAAAACTATATTAGATACGTAACTCAAACTTGTTGCAGGCTTAATTGTATTCCATCACACAGGAAAATGCTGGTAATGAAGTTTTTAATTGCAAAGCTTTGATTTCGCACAACAGATCAAAGCGGCTATATACTCGTAGAATTCGAAAGCTTCTCAAGGGTATCAATGATTTTAAACGGGAAAATTTACTCGAAAAAAAATTTTGATCAATTAACTCAATCATGATTTCTGTTCAAAACGTTAAAGGATCACGAAATTCAGCTCAAGTTTATCAAATCATCAATAGTTTTCTTCAAAATTGCGATTGTATTGACGCTGTATATCAAAATCTGCAGAGATTTTCGATCATCTCAAAGACTTTACACTTTGTACGATTGAGTTTTTCTCAAAAACTATATTAGATACGTAACTCAAACTTGTTGCAGGCTTTAATTGTATTCCATCACACAGGAAAATGCTGGTAATGAAGTTTTTAATTGCAAAGCTTTGATTTCATACCATATCAAAGCGGCTTATACATTTGTAGAATTCGAAAGCTTTTCAAGGGCAACACAGAATTTAAACGGTAAAATTTTCTCAAAAAAAGTTTTTTTATTAATTATCTCACTTAATAATCCTGTTACATAGATTAAAAGGATCACGAAATTCAGCTCAAATTTATCAAATCATCAATAGTTTTCTTCAAAATTGCGATTGTATTGACGCTGTATATCAAAATCTGCAGAGATGTTTCGATCATCTCAAATACTTTACACTTTGTACGATTGAGTTTTTCTCAAAAACTATATTAGATACGTAACTCAAACTTGTTGTAGCATTTATTCCATCACACAGGAAAATGCTGGTATGAAGTTTTTAATTGCAAAGCTTTAATTTCACAACAGATCAAAGCGGCTATATACTCGTAGAATTCGAAAGCTTCTCAAGGGTATCAATGATTTTAAACGGGAAAATTTTCTCGAAAAAAAAATTTTGATCAATTAACTCAATCATGATTTCTGTTCAAAAGTTAAAGGATCACGAAATTCAGCTCAAGTTTATCAAATCATCAATAGTTTTCTTCAAAATTGCGATTGTATTGACGCTGTATATCAAAATCTGCAGAGATTTTCGATCATCTCAAATACTTTACACTTTGTACGATTGAGTTTTTCTCAAAAACTATATTAGATACGTAACTCAAACTTGTTACAGGCTTTAATTGTATTCCATCACACAGGAAAATGCTTGGTAGATGAAGTTTTTAATTGCAAAGCTTTGATTTCATACAACAGATCAAAGCGGTTATACATTTGTATAATTCGAAAGCTTTTCAAGGGTATCAATGATTTTAAACGGGAAAATTTTCTCGAAAAAAAAATTTTGATTAAATCAATCATGATTTCTGTTCAAAAGTTAAAGGATCACGAAATTCAGCTCAAATTTATCAAATCATCAATAGTTTTCTTCAAAATTGCGATTGTATTGACGCTGTATATCAAAATCTGCAGAGATGTTTCGATCATCTCAAATACTTTACACTTTGTACGATTGAGTTTTTCTCAAAAACTATATTAGATACGTAACTCAAACTTGTTGTAGGCTTTGATTGTATTCCATCACACAGGAAAATGCTGGTAGGAAGTTTTTAATTGCAAAGCTTTAATTTCGCACAACACATCAAAGCGGCTATATACTCGTAGAATTCGAAAGCTTCTCAAGGGTATCAATGATTTTAAACGGGAAAATTTTCTCGAAAAAAAAATTTTGATCAATTAACTCAATCATGATTTCTGTTCAAAAGTTAAAGGATCACGAAATTCAGCTCAAGTTTATCAAATCATCAATAGTTTTCTTCAAAATTGCGATTGTATTGACTGTATATCAAAATCTGCAGAGATTTTTCGATCATCTCAAAGACTTTACACTTTGTACGATTGAGTTTTTCTCAAAAACTATATTAGATACGTAACTCAAACTTGTTGCAGGCTTAATTGTATTCCATCACACAGGAAAATGCTGGGTTAATGAAGTTTTCTAATTGCAAAGCTTTGATTTCATTCACCATATCGAAGCTGCTTTACATTTGTAGAAGTCGAAAGCTTTTCAAGGGCAACACAGAATTTAAACGGTAAAATTTTCTCAAAAATAGTTTTTTTATTAATTATCTCACTTAATAATCCTGTTACATAGATTAAAAGGATCACGAAATTCAGCTCAAATTTATCAAATCATCAATAGTTTTCTTCAAAATTGCGATTGTATTGCGCTGTATATCAAAATCTGCAGAGATGTTTCGATCATCTCAAATACTTTACACTTTGTACGATTGAGTTTTTCTCAAAAACTATATTAGATACGTAACTCAAACTTGTTACAGGCTTTAATTGTATTCCATCACACAGGAAAATGCTTGGTAGATGAAGTATTTTAATTGCAAAGCTTTGACTTCATACAACAGATCAAAGCGGTTATACACTCGTATAATTCGAAAGCTTTTCAAGGGTATCAATGATTTTAAACGGGAAAATTTTCTCGAAAAAAAAACTTTGATTAATTACCTCAATCATGATTTCTGTTCAAAAGTTAAAGGGATCACGAAATTCAGCTCAAGTTTATCAAATCATCAATAGTTTTCTTCAAAATTGCGATTGTATTGACGCTGTATATCAAAATCTGCAGAGATTTTTCGATCATCTCAAAGACTTTACACTTTGTACGATTGAGTTTTTCTCAAAAACTATATTAGATACGTAACTCAAACTTGTTACAGGCTTTAATTGTATTCCATCACACAGGAAAATGCTTGGTAGATGAAGTATTTTAATTGCAAAGCTTTGATTCATACAACAGATCAAAGCGGTTATACTCGTAATTCGAAAGCTTTCAAGGGTATCAATGATTTTAAACGGGAAAATTTTCTCGAAAAAAAAATTTTGATAATTAACTCAATCATGATTTCTGTTCAAAAGTTAAAGGATCACGAAATTCAGCTCAATTTATCAAATCATAATAGTTTTCTTCAAAATTGCGATTGTATTGACGCTGTATATCAAAATCTGCAGAGATTTCGATCATCTCAAATACTTTACACTTTGTACGATTGAGTTTTTCTCAAAAACTATATTAGATACGTAACTCAAACTTGTTGTAGGCTTTAATTGTATTCCATCACACAGGAAAATGCTGGATATAGGAAGTTTTTTAATTGCAAAGCTTTAATTTCGCACAACAGATCAAAGCGGCTATACACTCGTAATTCGAAAGCTTTTTCAAGGGTATCAATGATTTTAAACGGGAAAATTTTCTCGAAAAAAAATTTTGATCAATTACTCAATCATGATTTCTGTTCAAAAGTTAAAGGATCACGAAATTCAGCTCAAGTTTATCAAATCATCAATAGTTTTCTTCAAAATTGCGATTGTATTGACGCTGTATATCAAAATCTGCAGAGATTTTTCGATCATCTCAAAGACTTTACACTTTGTACGATTAAGTTTTTCTCAAAAACTATATTAGATACGTAACTCAAACTTGTTGCAGGCTTCAATTGTATTCCATCACACAGGAAAATGCTGGGTAATGAAGTTTTTAATTGCAAAGCTTTGATTTCATACCATATCGAAGCTGCTTTACATTTGTAGAAGTCGAAAGCTTTTCAAGGCAACACAGAATTTAAACGGTAAAATTTTCTAAAATAGTTTTTTTTAATTATCTCACTTAATTTCCTGTTACATAGAAAAAAGGGATCACGAAATTCAGCTCAATTTATCAAATCATCAATAGTTTTCTTCAAATTGCGATTGTATTGCGCTGTATATCAAAATCTGCAGAGATGTTTTCGATCATCTCAAATACTTTACACTTTGTACGATTGAGTTTTTTCTCAAAAACTATATTAGATACGTAACTCAAACTTGTTACAGGCTTTAATTGTATTCCATCACACAGGAAAATGCTTGGTAGATGAAGTATTTTAATTGCAAAGCTTTGATTTCATACAACAGATCAAAGCGGTTATACATCGTATAATTCGAAAGCTTTTCAAGGGTATCAATGATTTAAAACGGGAAAATTTTCTCGAAAAAAAAATTTTGATAATTAAACTCATCATGATTCTGTTCAAAAGTTAAAGGATCACGAAATTCAGCTCAAATTTATCACATCATCAATAGTTTTCTTCAAAATTGCGATTGTATTGCGCTGTAGTATATCTGCAGAGATGTTTCGATCATCTCAAATACTTTACACTTTGTACGATTGAGTTTTTCTCAAAAACTATATTAGATACGTAACTCAAACTTGTTGTACGGGCTTTAATTGGTATTCCACACAGGAAAATGCTGTGGTATAGAAGTTTTTTTAATTGCAAAGCTTTAATTTCGCACAACACATTAAAGCGGCTATATACTCGTAGAATTCGAAAGCTTCTCAAGGGTATCAATGATTTTAAACGGGAAAATTTTCTCGAAAAAAAAATTTTGATCAATTAACTCAATCATGATTTCTGTTCAAAACGTTAAAGGATCACGAAATTCAGCTCAAGTTTATCAATCATCAATAGTTTTCTTCAAAATTGCGATTGTATTGACTGTATATCAAAATCTGCAGAGATTTTCGATCATCCAAATACTTTACACTTTGTACGATTGAGTTTTTCTCAAAAACTATATTAGGTACGTAACTCAAACTTGTTGCAGGCTTCAATTGTATTCCATCACACAGGAAAATGCTGGTAAATGAAGTTTTCTAATTGCAAAGCTTTGATTTCATTCACCATATCGAAGCTGCTTTACATTTGTAGAAGTCGAAAGCTTTTAAAGGGCAACACAGAATTTAAACGGTAAATTTTCTCAAAATAATATTTTTTGTTATAATCTCACTTAATAATCCTGTTACATAGATTAAAAGAATCACGAATTTCAGCTCAAATTTATCAAATCATCAATAGTTTTCTTATAAATTGCGATTGTATTGGCGCTGTATATCAAAATCTGCAGAGATGTTTCGATCATCTCAAATACTTTACACTTTGTACGATTGAGTTTTTCTCAAAAACTATATTAGATACGTAACTCAAACTTGTTACAGGCTTTAATTGTATTCCATCACACAGGAAAATGTTGGTATGAAGTATTTTAATTGCAAGCTTTGATTTCCAACAGATCAAAGCGGTTATACACTCGTATAATTCGAAGCTTCTCAAGGGTATCAATGATTTTAAACGGAGAAATTTACTCGAAAAAAAAATTTTTGATCAATTAACTCAATCATGATTTCTGTTCAAAACGTTAAAGGGATCACGAAATTCAGCTCAAGTTTATCAAATCATCAATAGTTTTCTTCAAAATTGCGATTGTATTGACGCTGTATATCAAAATCTGCAGAGATTTTTCGATCATCTCAAAGACTTTACACTTTGTACGATTGAGTTTTTCTCAAAAACTATATTAGATACGTAACTCAAACTTGTTAGGCATTAATTGTATTCCATCACACAGGAAAATGCTTGGTAGATGAAGTATTTTAATTGCAAAGCTTTGACTTCATACAACAGATCAAAGCGGTTATACACTCGTATAATTCGAAAGCTTCTCAAGGGTATCAATGATTTTAAACGGGAAAATTTACTCGAAAAAAAAATTTTGATAATTAAACTCAATCATGATTTCTGTTCAAAAGTTAAAGGATCACGAAATTCAGCTCAAATTTATCGAATATAATAGTTTTCTTCAAATTGCGATTGTATTGACGCTGTATATCAAAATCTGCAGAGAGTTTCGATCATCTCAAATACTTTACACTTTGTACGATTGAGTTTTTCTCAAAAACTATATTAGATACGTAACTCAAACTTGTTAGGCTTTAATTGTATTCCATCACACAGGAAAATGCTTGGTATAAGGATTTTTTAATTGCAAAGCTTTAATTTCGCACAACAGATCAAAGCGGCTATATACTCGTAGAATTCGAAAGCTTCTCAAGGGTATCAATGATTTTAAACG
Source organism: Nemopilema nomurai (assembly GCA_003864495.1). Classification (NCBI taxonomy): domain Eukaryota; kingdom Metazoa; phylum Cnidaria; class Scyphozoa; order Rhizostomeae; family Rhizostomatidae; genus Nemopilema; species Nemopilema nomurai. Next base: position 3,907,936 of record ML133455.1, read on the forward strand.
GGAAAATTTTCTCGAAAAAAAAATTTGATCAATTAACTCAATCATGATTTCTGTTCAAAACGTTAAAGGGATCACGAAATTCAGCTCAAGTTTATCAAATCATCAATAGTTTTCTTCAAAATTGCGATTGTATTGACTGTATATCAAAATCTGCAGAGATTTTTCGATCATCTCAAAGACTTTACACTTTGTACGATTGAGTTTTTCTCAAAAACTATATTAGATACGTAACTCAAACTTGTTACAGGCTTTAATTGTATTCCATCACACAGGAAAATGCTGGTAATGAAGTTTTTAATTGCAAAGCTTTGATTTCATTCAACAGATCAAAGCTTATACATTTGTAGAAGTCGAAAGCTTTTCAAGGGCAACACAGAATTTAAACGGTAAAATTTTCTCAAAAATAGTTTTTTATTAATTATCTCACTTAATATCCTGTTACATAGATTAAAAGGATCACGAAATTCAGCTCAAATTTATCAAATCATCAATAGTTTTCTTCAAAATTGCGATTGTATTGGCGCTGTATATCAAAATCTGCAGAGATGTTTCGATCATCTCAAATACTTTACACTTTGTACGATTGAGTTTTTCTCAAAAACTATATTAGATACGTAACTCAAACTTGTTAGGCTTTAATTGTATTCCATCACACAGGAAAATGCTTGGTAGATGAAGTATTTTAATTGCAAAGCTTTGATTTCATACAACAGATCAAAGCGGTTATACACTCGTATAATTCGAAAGCTTCTCAAGGGTATCAATGATTTTAAACGGGAAAATTTTCTCGAAAAAAAATTTTGATTAATTACCTCAATCATGATTTCTGTTCAAAAAGTTAAAGGAATCACGAAATTCAGCTCAAGTTTATCAAATCATCAATAGTTTTCTTCAAAATTGCGATTGTATTGACGCTGTATATCAAAATCTGCAGAGATTTTCGATCATCTCAAATACTTTACACTTTGTACGATTGAGTTTTTCTCAAAAACTATATTAGATACGTAACTCAAACTTGTTACAGGCTTTAATTGTATTCCATCACACAGGAAAATGCTTGGTAGATGAAGTTTTTAATTGCAAAGCTTTGATTTCATTCACAACGAAGCGGTTATACATCGTAGAAGTCGAAAGCTTTTCAAGGGCAACACAGAATTTAAACGGTAAAATTTTCTCAAAAAAGTTTTTTTATTAATTATCTCACTTAATAATCCTGTTACATAGATTAAAGGATCACGAAATTCAGCTCAAATTTATCAAATCATCAATAGTTTTCTTCAAAATTGCGATTGTATTGACGCTGTATATCAAAATCTGCAGAGATTTTCGATCATCTCAAAGACTTTACACTTTGTACGATTGAGTTTTTCTCAAAAACTATATTAGATACGTAACTCAAACTTGTTACAGGCTTTAATTGTATTCCATCACACAGGAAAATGCTTGGTAGATGAAGTTTTTAATTGCAAAGCTTTGA